>OY747714.1:8028422-8093422 GCA_963556495.2 Valencia hispanica | reverse complement strand
TTAGTGGAGCACTGCAGCTCAGGTTCCTGGGGTTAGACCAGGCAAGCAAGTAAACAAGGTGAAGAAAATTAATTAAAGGAAAGGAAAATAAACAAAAAAGTCAAACAAAGGACAACAGAAAGGAGGACAGATCACAGTTAGTATGAGCAGGAAGTCAATATATTACATTACAGAGAGACCAATCAGTTTCTGGGTGGGTAACATTTACTGATATGACTAAAAGCTAAATTTTGGTGCAAAGTATTTCTACTCTTTTTAGTTTCCAACCACAAACTTCAGGTATTTCATTTGGATTTATGTGACAGACCAATGCAAAGTATTGCCAAAGTGTGCAGTGGAAGGAAGATAATAGAATTGCATTTACATACTTTATTAATATCACAAGGGGAAATTCAGTTCCAGCACAACCCGACCAAGGACATACAAACAACAAACATGTACTGTACATCACAGGATCAGGTAGACTGTTGCAGCAACCAGCCTGCGGCAGTGCTCCATGTGCAGATAAGTGATTGTTTTCAAAATTTCTCACAAATAATAATCTGATAAGTGCAGTGTGCATTCGCATTCAGCCCTATGGAGAGTATCTGTGGACACTCTTGCCACAGATTCTCTGTTGGATTTACGTCTGACTTTGACTAGGCCATTCTATCATAAATATGTTTTGATGCATTATATCTCTGGCTGCCTGTTTAAGGTTGTTGTCCTGCTGGAAAGTAAACTTGTGTCTCTAATCTGCTTAATAAAACCAACCCTACAGCTTTTTTCACAGAGCGGATCCTGGGTGTGTGTGCAACATCAGTGTTCCTCTACACAGTGTTTTGAATGTAGGCCACAAAGTTCAAATTTGGTCTCCTCTGATGAAAGCACTTGTTCCATATGTGGGCTGGGTTCCCAATATGATTTGTGAAAAATTTAGATTTTTACTTTTTATGGGTTTCTTACAATTGCTTTCTTCTTTTCACTCTTCCTTAAAAGGCCAGATTTGTAGAGTTCATGATTAAAGCCTGCATTCCATTGGACGCGTGAGTGCAACGTCTGTAAAGCATAATACACAGCTGTTAGCCACTGGCATAGTCAATGTGTCAGTTTCCACTGGACGTGAATCAGCAGCTTAGATTGGACCAGATAGGAAATCTGACATGGGAGCAATGTAAAGCATCCGGCAAATTCCAAAACAAGACACGTGAAGATTTCCGATTGCTTAACTATGAAAAAAACAAAAAACATAATCACCAGTGACACCAGGTTTGAAGTCAATCAGTCTGTAGGTCCAATTTGCAGTCTTTTATTTATGGACGACAACAAAATTAATAATTGAAGTGGAGAATTACCTAATTTATATCATACCAATGATCCTTTTAACAAGGACAACATGAAAAAGGAAAAGGCTTGGACGGATACAGACTCTTTCCAAAAAAATAGAATATCATTGAAAAGTTTATTTATTTCCACAATTCCATTCAAAAATGTTAAACTTCCTTAGATTATAGATTCAGGGGCCAGAACTTAAACAATTTCAAATATTTAGTTGTTGATTTGTATATAATTTGGGCTTCAGCTCATAAAACCCACGAAATCAGGAATTCCAAAAATTAGAATGCTGTGAAGAAATCACCATTTACTTCTCAGTTTTTTCAGAAAAAAAGAAAGAAATTAGGACCAAATCAATCAAAATATGGCTTCACTTTGATTCAATTGTCTAAGCTAGGTTCAATATGGGAAAGACAGCAGACTTGACAACTGGCCAGAAGACCATCATTGATACCCTCCATATCAATGGAAAGTCTAGTGGAAGGGCAAAATGTGGCAGGAGAAGATGCACCAGCAGAAGAGCTGACCGTGGGTTCCGCAGATTATCAAACAGAGAAGATTCATGAATCTGGCAGAGATCCAGAAAGAGTGGAATGAGGTGGGAGTCACAGCTTCAAAAATCACCACATTCAGAATCATCCGGGAGATGGAATACAACAGTCGGGTTTTTTGGATCAAACCACTGAGCCAACATAGGAAGCGTCTCAACTGGGCCAAGGCGAAGAAGGACTGGAGTGTTGGCCAGTGGTTCAAGGTCCTCTTTTCCGTTGAAAGTAAAGTGTGCTTTGCATTTGGGAATCAAAGTCCAAGGGTTTGGAGGAAGATGGGTGAGGAACAGAACCCAAGCTGCTTGAGGTCCAGTGTGAAATATCCACAGTCAGTCATGATTTGGAGTTCAAAGTCCGGTGCAGTTGGTAAACTCTGGTTTCTTAAATCTAAGGTCACTGCATCAGTCTACCAGAATGTTTTAGAGGACTTCATGGTTCCTTCTGCTGAGAATCTGTATGGAGATCAGGGCTTAAAGTGAAAGAAAATCCTGAGCCTGAACTTTTTTCCAAGGAGTGGGGTTGCAGTGAATCCAATGCATATACAGTATAGGCAATTTGGCAAACAACTTTTAGCATTGTGCTTGGTAATGTACAAGATGACCTACAATTCAAATGGGATTTTTAGAAGTAAAGGTTATTAAGTTATAAATGAAAACATGTGATACTCAGTCAAGCTAATTAATCTGATTCATTTAGCAACTATTTAATTCAGTAAAGGGCAATTTATACAAAAAAACATAAATTGTAACTTTTTATACCATTTTTGTTCAAAACAATGGCAAATTAAGTTATAGGAAATACATTACACTGGGTCTTGACTCCTCTCCTTTTTAACATATTTGCAGAGGCAGTTCATTTTAACAACAAAAAAACAGTAAAGTGTTCCAAGAAGTGGTAAACTGAATAATATGAAACAAATACAAATAAATACAGAATTGCTCAACTGAAGCTTCCAGTGCAATGATCAGAGCTCAAGCATTGCTATTGCTAATCTTTACTTTCTTGCTTGCAAGATGATGTGTTATTACTCTGGATGGATCATCAACAAAAAAGCGAACCATTACATTCAGTATTTTTTCCATGTTTGGGTGATTGCTTCATCAACATTCAGAGAAAACATACATCCTTTGAGCTGATGAGACATACGTTTCTTAAACTCCAGTGCTATGCCATATGTGTTCATACTAGGGTTGCCAACTCCCAGCAAATAAAATAAGGAACCACCCCCCACCCGCATGATGCTTAATTGACGTAATCGACTTTAATTTAATGCACATGTAAAACAAATGCACAGAAATCAATTATTTTTCTACAATAATTAAATAGATTCAACATCTTCCTTTGACAGAATTGCAGACTGCACAGATGGTACCTTCCCGAAGGAAAAAGTACTATAGCTTACTAGGGTATATATTAGACTCAATAATATTTACTATATAAGATAATGGATTTCTATACATTGAACAGATGACCACTTTAGTTCTAAAATTCAGATTTTTTAAAAATTAAAAGCTAGACATTTTAAATGAGAATAAGAAACAAAAGTATGTATTTGTGCCCCCCTTTCCCTGTTAATGCCCTAACTGGCCCCCTCGCAAAACTTTGCTAGAGGCGCCCCTGCACAGAAGTAGAAAAAGATCCTGGTGTTATTTGTCTCTCAGAAAAAGTTTATAACTTCCCTTCAACTCATTCATGTCACCTAAAAGGTAAACCTGTTTCTCAATCAGCCGTTCAGCTATGTTTTAGCTGAAGTAAGGGACAAACCGCGTTCCTTTTCACCTCAATACGGAACGCATAATATTTTCTTGAAATACGGGACGATTCAATTTTTTACGGGACGGTTGGCAACCCTAGTTCAAATAACTGGCATGCTGATTGGAAACGGGCAGTTTTGTTAAAGCATTTTTATCAACTGCTACTTTTTTTACACAGATCTACGAGCTGTTGACGATCCTAAATGATAGATCGTGTTCTGCAAAGAACAAGCACACACGTATTTTCAAGTCACAAACACGATCAGTCATCGGGGCCGCTGTGGCTGTTGCTCCCGGCAAACGGCTTGTGTGTTGGAGCGCTCGGACAGCTGCTTTATGCCCGGCGTCTCGTCCGTGACGGTGAAAAGCTTTTTTCCCCTGCTAGTTGCATATACTAGCTTCTTGTAGAACAACACACAAAAGCAGGTACCAGGCTCCCTTAGCTTCTGGCACCAGCTCCCAAACGGCTTGCCGTCTCTGCCCTTTTCATCCACCCATGCCCAGCGCCACTTGTTTTTAAGACCCTTGTCAACAATGACGTCTTCCCCTGGCTCCATGAATTTAGTGTCCATTCTTCTGATTTTGGGACAAACAACCGCCGGCTCACGTGGGATGCTGCATTCAAGAGGGCTGTTTTTTTCGGGGGGGTTTTGTGTGTTTTATTTCTCTGAATCATAGTCAAATGCCGGAGATCCGGCACGGTGCCGGAATACTTTAAGCCCTGATGGAGATGCAGTTTTCATCTTCCAGCAGGACCTGCCCCCCCGCCCATACCGCCAGAAGCACCAAAACCTGGTTTGATGCTCATGCCATCACAGTGCTTGATTGGACACCCAACTTGCCAGACCTAAATCCCATTGAGAATCTATGGGGTATCATCAAGAGGAAAATGAGGGGCACCAGACCCAAAAACAAAGAAGAGCTGACAGCAAGCATCAAGGAAATCTGGGCTTCCTTAACTCCCAGGCAATGCAGCAGGCTGATTGCCTCAATGCCACGGCGCATCAAGTCAGTGAAAAAAGCCAAGGGGGTTTCTCTACCAAGTATTGAAGACTGACATTTCATTTTGAAAGTACCATATTTTGACTGATTTTATGTGATACTAATTTCTTTCTTTTTTCCTGCAAAAACTGAGAGTTAAATGGTGATTTCTTCACAGTATTCAAATTTTTTGAATTCCTGATTTCGTGGGTTTTATGAGCTGGAAGCCCAAATTATGTACAAATCAACAATAAATACTTGAAATCGTTTTTGTGGGCCCTGGATCTATAACCTATGGAAGTTTAACGTTTTGAATGGAATTATGGAAATAAATAAACTTTTCCATGATATTCTAATTTTTCCAAAGGGTCTGTATATCTGCAGTTTTAGGGGTGGATGGTGAGTTTATGATACTTATTACGCAGAATTTTTTTTTTTTCTTGCATACAACCCTTTAAGATATGCAATTGCAATTCCCCTGTGATTTCATGATCTCCTGGGATAAGCTGCGTGAAACACATTCGCAGGCAATGTGCATCTGAAACACTACAGTCTATTATGTTATGAGCTGCTTACGCGTCCAGTGGAAAGCAGAGGTAACAGTTGTCCTGTGAACAGATCCTTCTGCCTGAGTAATTTTCCCCAACAAGCCTCTGAGTCCTTCACAGAATAGCTCCATTTCAGTGAAGGAGAAACTTCCTGCTCTCAGCAAGGACAGACGGTTTTTCTCTTCCTCCCCCTGTTTCCCGTTCTGCCTGCCTCCTCTCGTCTCGTCAGCCAGTCTGGAGCCTCTCTTTGGATTTCCCCCCAAAAGTTCAACCATGGAACTGGTCAGCTGGTCACTTAATGCAATTGATCAAAAAAAATTTTACCCGCTAAGGGAGAGCCCTCGTGTCCTGATGGAATGTACGTATGCAGATGGATACGTGATGGATTCCTGGGGGAGGTGGAAGATCATTTGTCTGTCGCTGCTGTCTGTGGGAGACATTGAAGACATCTATATAATTGGATTCATGATAACTGGGTTTCTGTTTGGTATGGGTGGATTCGTGATTTATCGCAAATTTCAAGAGCTGTCGGCAGCAATTGACAAGCTGTCTGAGCTCAACGAAGGGATGTGCCGTGCTGTTAACACTCATGCGTTATGTGAGCAAAATCGCAAGCTAGATGTACTGAGCAGCAAGTTAGCTGCGGTTTAGGGACTTCTCTGCGGTGTGGAAAACCACTTGGAGAAGTTCTCAGCCGGGTTCTGGAAACTGACCCCCGATTCGGCTGTTTGGAGTTGCCACTGAGACCACTGAAAGACTTTTAGGCTGATGCAACAAGCTCCAGCCTGAATCAAGGCAATTGCTGTTATTTGAATCTGGCTCCCCATGTTGGCCTTGGAAGACCAGCCATTTTAAAACTCCCCAGGATGTTTATGTACAGTAGAAGGACGCTCTGGATTCAGCTCTCCTCCAAGTCGTATATTACATCTTAGGCGACAGACACTGCGATTGAACTAAGGAGTTCACGGACTCATTTACCTACTGATGCACATGCATGTATGTTCACGCCACAAGCACAGACATGCAAGCGCTCCTTGAGTCTCAACATGCTCGCCGTACCCTGAACCTCCCTCCCACTCTTGGACAACGGGCAGGATGGGAGCGCTGCTCAGCTGCAACTCTGCTGTGTGGGATATCCCCCCACCTCACTGTCCTCCCATGTGTTCTTGTATGTTGTGACCGAAATGGGTGCTTCTATGAACTGAGGTGGGGGTTTTTTTTGCACTTTGGCTTGGTCCCCTGTAAGAGGCAGGACTGAGAAGACCCCCCCTCTTGTCACCGTTTCTTTTTCTTATCTGCATATGGCGTGCCACCGCAGGCTAGCTGCTGCTGCAAGTCCACCTGTTATGTACATGTATGTGTTTGTATGTCCTTAGACGGGTTGTACTTAAACTGAATTTCCCATGGTGAAACTAATAAAGTTTCTATTCTATTCTTCTATTTTCTATTCCATCTATATCAACTCATTAGAGCACACGCACAGATGGCTGTGCTCATTATGACTTCTGATGGAAATTTGTTGCACTGGATTTTAATGAGGGTTTTGGGGTAAACGGCATCTGAATACAAATGTGCACCACACTTTTCAGATTTGTATTCTTATAAAATGTTGAAAACCGTTAAAGTTAAAGGTTAAGATAAATTTTATAAATCGCTGTACTAAAAGTTTATAAGTGGAGGCAGGTGTCCTTACCATTCCATTTATGGGCACATCGTCATAGTGCAGTGCCATACCTGAGGGGCAAGCATAGCCATTGACTTGGCTGTCACGGTATGGGCTGGGAGAGACAGCTCGCTTACTGGTGAAACTGAAGAGACAGAAGCATAAAGTCATATGGCTGTTGGTAGAAAAGGAGAAAACAAACCTAAAGAGACAAGGCCAAACACTCTTCCCCTCACCAAAAGGACTGCTTGGCCAACTGGATGACATTGGCGGTGGTCTCCACATCAATGTAGTCATAGTGCAGCGTAGCTGGGTCGGTGGTAGAGCCAGTCTCAGCCAGTAACACCCCCAACCAGCGTCCCATCTCTTCAGAGGAGGAGGCCTGGAAAGAACCAGGAGTACACAGTAATATAGCAGTGCAATGTATCTCTTCTTCACTAAGTGTCTTCCAGAGCCCTATCACTAGCTCACCTCCAGAACAGCAACCTCCTGGCCATTGCGAAGCAAGCGGAAAGCAAAAGGATGTTTTTGGTCAAGGCCTGGGTTGACCTCGCAGCCTCGAAGGGGTAGCGAGGCGATGTGGCTCTTCAGGTCGTCACAGTCCTTGTGGAGGAGTAGCTGGTTGTCTTTCAGGCGGCACCAGCGCTCCCGCCAGCGGTTATTGGACAGCACATTCAGGTAACCTGTCAGTCAGACCAGACAGTCCACAACAGATTTCTTTTTTTTGTTCCTTATATGTCCTGTCTCGACATATCAGGTATAGCATATAGAGAAGCTGGTTGTCTACATGTGCCAGAGCAGACAAAAAAAATATCTCAAGACAGAATCCTAACGGTGTGATTAACTTGATTAAATCAAGACTGTGTACACCTCCAAAGTAGACACACCACATAACTGTAATACACAGGTGTCAAACTATGCCGCAGCCCCAAGCACAAACCACCACCCAGAACAGCCATATGGCATCACAGAGGTACGTCTTCAGAGAAGGACAGCAGAAACATTCACTAAAAGGTAGAGATATAAGGCACTGATTCACTCGAACCACACCGCCGCCTCATGTCTGGAACCTCGTTCCAAAAGGCTTGCACAAATCCCCAACAGGAAGACCGTCCAGCACAAAGCAAGTGAGACCTACCCCCAGAGCACTGAAGACACTGGATAGACACCAGCCCACCACACTAGCTGGAACTCTGAAGGACCCAGAGAGTTAGGGCACATGACTATCCCACCTAGTGAGCAATGCCCAGAGAGGTCAAGAGGCAGGGATTCCCACCAGAGTCTAGCTTAGGCCTCACAGCACACTCCTACTCCGATACATAGGCTGTCCGACGTGAACCCAGCGCTCCAGGACAAGGTCGGAGCACCCACAAAAAACAAAACCGCACCACAACAGACCCCCACCAGAGACCCTTAAGCCATCCCTACAGCTCCAGTACAGCCAGTGTCGAACCAGCACAGGCACGACAACAAAAAAGAACCATGCCATGCCGAGGCCGCCCCTCCCATGGTAACTGTACGAGTGTCTGTGGTCATGTGAAATGTTGCCATGAATGCAGTAAAATTGGGGTTGCTCACCGCATGGCTTGCAGACAGCAGAGGGTCCCCCACCCACTCACTAGTATATTAAAGTTGAGTTGCAGGATGGGGCCCAACATAGCAGGGAAATATGGACTTGGTGGTGTGCTTTGAACCATTGCCCTGCTGCATTACCAAGTGCTTGAGTTTAAAGTGACATACAGATGATTAGACAGAATTTAGGGTTCCATCAATTAAGGCAAGTAGAGACAGCAAAGCATCCACATACCGTCACAGTACCAATCATCAAGTTTGGCTTTTGTGTTCTTTTTGGTCAGCAGTTGTTTTGGCCTTGGAACTCTCCCATGGAGACCATTTTTGCCCAGTCTCTCTTCCTTACATTGAACACTGACCTTAACTCAGGCAAGTGTGGCCTACAGTCCTTTAGATGCTTGTTGGGGTTCTTTTGTGAACTCCTGGATAAATCGACAGTGGTTGAGATTGTGTAATTGTGGTAGGACGACCACTCCTGGGACGATTTACTACAGTCCTGTCTAAATAATTGAATTTATTCGACTATTTATTTCTGAATATAAATTTGATCCGTTTGTCTTGCAAAATCCCTTGGTATGACAATTGTGCATTTTTGTGTTTAAATAACTTTGATTGAGTTGTTCATGTTTCTCACTGTGGTATTTTGGAGTTCCAAAGCCTTAGAAATAGCTTTGTAGCCCTTTACAGACAGAGAAATGTCATTGAATGTTTCTCTTATGTTATTAAATTTTTTAGATCAAAACTTTTGAGATATTTTAGCCTGCTTCCTTTTGTCAGACTGGCTCTTTTCACAAGCTTTGTGGCCAGGTCAGGGATGGGTTTTAGTATTACAGTTTAACCAACAATGTGGTTAATCAGTTATTTCATGATTTAATAAATGAGCAATTATAGTTTCACATTGGTCAGGTGGTATGGATTGTTATTTTATTTATCAAGGCAAAAAGAATTAAGGGTTTAAAACTGATTAAACTCAACTTATCTTTGTCTAATAATGTGTCTGAAGATGAACATTTAGGTATGATAAAAAAAAGCAAAAACAGAACCAAAAATAATCCTTTCTTCACAGCACCTTTATGTCATCATCATCTGTATGTCACTTTAAACAATTAATAATCCCAAAGGCTTTGCCGTGTTTTTGTATCAACAGCTGCTTAATTTTTAAACTTCCTGCTGCAACGAGCTGGGGTGAAGTGTCTACACTAGCTAACAGGAAGTGCAGTTTGTGTTTTTCTCTCTGTCCTCTAATGGCATTTTGTTGTTGCAGTTTATGAAAACATTCATGAACAGTGTTCAACAGTGCTGCTTCTTTCAGAAAAATGTTAAGGTTTATTTATTTATTTTTTAGCATCAACAAAAAATGTCCAGTTTAAATTAATTCTGTACAGAACAGCAATGCTTCAAAAAAGCAGAAGGATTTAGAATGTTGAGAGTAAATGTGAATGTAAAAGTAGAAAATTCAAAGTTTTATCCATCCATCCATCCATTATCTATACAATCTATCCTATGCTGGGGTGGGGGGGTGCTGGTGCCCATCTCCAGCAATCATTGGGCAAGAGGCGGGGTACACCCTGGACAGGTCGCAATTTAGAAAGACCAGTTAACCTAATAGTCATATTTTTGGACTGTGGGTGGAATCCGGAGTACCCTGAGAGAACCCACGCATGCCCCCAGACTGGAATTCGAACCCAGGACCTTCTTGCTGCAAGGCAACAGTGCAACCAACTGTGCCATTGTGCACATATTTTATGTGCTACCAAAATGTCATCAGTGCATTGATGATGAGGGCCTTCCAACATGGAATCATCATCAGTTGTGCCTGTGAGAATACACAATAAATGTAATGAATGGACCCCAAAGTTTATGGTGACCATCTTACCACATGTGGGAACATCTTCCTCTGCAGAGGAAGTCTGTTCATCTGTGGATGGCTTCTTCTTCCCCAGGCTGATGATCTTGGTGATCTTCTTGCTGGCTCCCTTCCCAACAGTCCCACTTTTCTGCTCTGATTTGGAGTTTTTCTTTGTTTTTCCTGAAAGACCAAAGGCTCACATGTCATACTTTACAGTTTACTTTATAATAAAAACATAATTAATAAAACACTGTACTGTCTTTGGTGAAAGACTTCTGGAGACCTAATGTTCTCTAGTGCCATAATTCAAACTTGGGAAATTACTAAAGAAACATGTTACATCCTAATTTATGTGGAATATTATAGCAGTACAGTAAGGATCCCAGGGAGAGAAAGAGGAACCATATTACTATAAACAAAGAGCATAAGTTCACAAACAAAGTCAAAACTGAGAAAGATTTGGAGGAAAACAAAGATTTCCTTGCATTATGTCACACCAAATGCCTGGACTAACTCTAGACAAACATGTAACAATTCTTTGTAACAATGAAGCCTGATCGGAAATAATCTAAAGTCTGTGACAAGTAGACACTAGCATGTATAATCGAGAAATATGGTGAATGTTTCCTAATGGCATGCTTGTTTATATTGCATTGTATGCATTTTAAATAAAACTTTAATTTGAGTTGATCAGCTCTCTGTGTGATCCCTCCACAAAAAGAACAATGGCTGATCATGATGGGATGAAAATTAGAGAACTAACAAAGGTCTGCTTGCTTTATAAGATTCTTGGTGCTGCACATTCTGGCTGTCTTTTTTTGGCAGCCACGCTGCTGCATCAACACTGCGTCACTTGCAGCTCTTATGTTTATTTGTGACCCCCAATTAATATTTTGCATACATGATACTTTTTAAAAGTAGACTTTTCTGTCAGGCTTTAAATTTGTAGGAGTGCTGAAACATATTACGTTTTGCAGTAATTTAGTGTTATTTGTTTTAATTTGCTTCTATTCCAATCTTATTGTTGCTACAAGAAGTAATCATATATTTCAAAGTTTATATTTATTGTTCTTATTTGTTTTATCGCTTGTGCTGCTGTTTAATTTAAAAAAAATATTTTTACTCTCGTCTCGTTACACATTTTCTTATTGCCAACTATGATTTTGTCTTTTATTGTGAAGCACTTTGGTCGCCTTTTTGCTGAGTAAAGCTCTATTAAACAATTGAAATTAAATGTTTTTCAGTGCCTCTTTATCACCCACAAACACCTCGATTATCAGTGTTAGTGGAATTGCGCTTTCTCCGCCTCTCAGTTACCATGTTTTTCTTAACAATTATTTATGGATTTTTTTTAACACAAAGGCAATGTTATTTACAACAAAATCATTCCTCTACAGAAAAAAAAGAATGAAAAAAAAGTTTTTATTGTAAACGGGGGCTTGTAACTCGGATGTCTAATGCATTGCATTCTCACACACACACGCACACCTACACCCACCCACAGACACACACACACCTCACGTTATCCAACCATTCATGTACATGGTTATACAATATATTGGTCCCACACAGAGTTGAGTCAGGAATGCATACAACCAGTGTCACTAAAAAAAGTAGGAACCCAAATCAAACCAAAATATCCCTATCACTTAAAAAAAGAGAATAAGAAAGAAACCAAATAGACACATACCATACACACCCATAAATTACCAATGATCAGTCAGACAAACATTTTTATCTGGTACAAAGTTGAGAAACAAATTCCAGATCTTTTCAAATTTGTTAAGCTTTTTTTTTGTAAAATAGCTTATCCAGTAGCCATGGTTACCCGTGAAACGCCCCATATCAGCCGGTTTAGGTCTATGCAGATAATTCCCTAGGCACTTTGCATTGACAGTTTTAGCAGAAAGTGGGTGTGTAGGATGGCAGAATATGATCTAAAAAGCAGAAATTGCGTGCAGTTGTGGGTAAGTTTTATAGATCTGAAACTTTTTTTGCACAAGTAATTTGTTTTTCTTTTGCTGAGCTTAAATAAGGTTTTAGCAAGGATTCTATGCAAAGTTTTATAAATGAGACCCTCGGACTGTATGTTCACATGCTAAAAAACAAAATGTTTCACATAATTTACTTGCCGTCTTACCATGGTCTTTGCTGTCGCTGAGTCCATTTTCGTGGGTTCCTTCGCCGTCTGAACTCGGCCGATCACACAATGTTCTCTGGCAACAGAAAAACACCAAAGAGAAAATGATTGGCTTCACAGAAGAGTATAGAAAACTCCAGATTCCTGAATATTGGTGGGTTGAAAAAGACAGTACAGGACAAACCTGGCTATCTAATGACATTGTTACAAAAAAGAATAATAATCCAGGAACATATGTAGCCAGTTAGAGATGGCTGATAAGGCTGAGTCTCAATCGGCAGCATTAACTTACTAAAGGTTTGCAGCACATTTCTGATCACTTATGTCCCTCAAATAACATGCATGTAGATTAAATATCAAGACCTCAGTACCCCTTCCTACTGGTTACTCCAAGCTTAAGAAGCTGTCACACTGTTCCATATGTTGACAAGCATACTGAAAACATATGTTATAATGGTCTAAATTATTGATGCACGATAACAATAAGGCAATAATATTGGAGAGGATCGCAATAACAATATCAGCTGAGATTCTACCACCATTTTCCCAGATGGTGTGGGCGGTGATAATCCATCCAACTTGCCAAGTGAAATATTTGATGGCAGAGGATGGATGGCACTTGAAATATAATGGCATAAAAATATTTTATGCAAATAATCTTTTGCAACTCTTGCATATGTTTCATTTACTTCTACTGGAATAACGACTGTTATATGGTTTATTGTCTAGCTGTAGTCTAAACGCGAAGAAGATTAATAAGATTTTTGGTGGAAAATGAAATTCTGTCCTGTTCTTGTAATATGTATCAACTCCCGTTCTGAGTAGGTACTGGAATCAAGGGTGTGAAATTTTCAGTGTTCTGCTATGTCATGACTTGGTACATTACAATTTGATAATATCACTGTCTAGTTCAACTTTATCTTTATATTAAATGGATCAACTGACCATCTGGGTTTAAATTTTCTATGTTCTATAGCTGTTTTCTGCCTCACTATACAAGGGATTTATAATCCTATCACATTAAATATATCTAAACTCAGCAAAAAAAGAAACGTCCCTTTTTCAGGACTGTGTATTTCAACAATAATGTTGTAAAAATCCAAATAACTTTACAGATCTTCATTGTAAAGGGTTTACACAATGTTTTCCATGCATGTTCAATTAACCATAATCAATTAATTAACATGCACCTGTGGAATGGTCGTTAAGACCTTAACAGCTTACAGAAAGTAGGCATTTAAGGTCACAGTTCTAAAAACGCAGGACACTAAAGGAAAGTCTTTGTCTACAGACTGTAAAAAACAGCCAAAGAAAGATGCCCAGGGTCCCTCCTCATCTGCGTGAACATGCATTAGGCATGCTGCAGGGAGGCATGAGGACTGCTGATGTGGCTAGGGCAATAAATTGCCATGTCCGCACTGTGAGACGCCTAAGACAGCGCTACAGGGAGACAGGAAGGACAGCTGATCGTCGTCGCAGTGGAAGACCACGTGTAACAACACCTGCACAGGATCGGTACATCCGAATATCACATCTGCGTGACAGGTACAGGATGGCCACAACAACTGCCCGAGTAACACCAGGAACACACAATCCCTCCATCAGTGCTCAGACTGTCCGCAATAGGCTGAGAGAGGCTGGACTGAGGGCTTGTAGGCCTGTTGTAAGGCAGGTCCTTACCAGACATCACCAGCAACCGCCTATGGGCACAAACCCACCTTCGCTGGACCAGACAGGAGTGGCAAAAAGTGCTCTTCACTGATGAGTCACGGTTTTGTCTCACCAGGGGTGATGGACGGATTCCTGTTTATCGTCGAAGGAATAAGCGTTACACCGAGGCCTGTACCCTGGAGCGGGATCGATTTGAAGGTGGGGGGTCCGTCATGTTCTGGGGCAGTATATCACATCACCATCGGACTGAGCTTGTTGTCATTGCAGGCAATCTCAACGCCTTGCGGTACAGGGAAGACATCCTCCTCCCTCATGTGGTACGCTTTATGCATGCTCATCCGGAGATGATCCTCCAGCAGGACAATGCCACCAGCCATTCGGCTCGTTCTGTGCATGAGTTTCTGCATGACAGCAATGTCAGTGTTCTGCCATGGCCAGCGAAGAGCCCGGATCTCAATCCCATTGAGCACGTCTGGGACCTGTTGGATCGCAGGGTGAGGGCTAGGGCCATTCCCCCCAGAAATGTCCAGGAACTTGCAAGTGCCTTGGTGGAAGAGTGGGGTAACATCTAACAGCAAGAACTGACAAATCTGGTCCAGTCCATGAGGAGGAGATGCACTGCAGTACTTCAAGCAGCTGGTGGCCACACCAGATACTGACTGGTACTTTTGATTTTGAGCCTCCCTTCATTCAAGGACACATTATTCTATTTCTGTTAGTCACATGTCTGTGAAAAATGTTTAGTTTATCTCTTATGGTGTTGACTCTAAGTGTTCATACAAATATTTACACACATTAAGTTTACTGAAAGTAAAAACAGTTGAAAGTCAGAGGACGTTTCTTTTTTTGCTGAGTTTATTTTAAATGTATGTGCACCCCAGATGTGAACCTTCATTCTAATACCACATGAAATGATATTGGCAGTAGTCCTGACCCATGTGATGATACATGGTTCCTCTGTAGCTCAGAAAGCTAGGACACTCACTTAGTACAAGAGATCTAGAGTTCAAACCTTGATAGAAATTTTATTTTTATTTTTTCCCAGATTTGTTTCATCAACTACATTCTAATTTAATTAAAGTACTTTCACACCAGCCCCGTTTAGTCCACTTTAATCAAACTAATTTGTTTGTCCAGAAGGTCCGCTTCGCAGGACGAGGTGTGAATGCGCAAAATTATACTGATGCGGACCTAAAAAGTTAGCTCTGGTCCTCCTAAAAACCTGGTTCGGTTGGAGTGAACTCTGGTGACAAGCGGGCCAGGGGACAGTTCAAAAGCAGGAAGCGACTATAGCGCAGGGCATTGCAGGTGAATAAAACCATAACAACTGGGCAACAACAACTCTGCCTCATTCTCTGCTCTTGCTGTGCTAATTGCTGGAACATATTTGGCTGACAAATTTGCCAAAGAGAAGAGAGGAGTCCTAAAACCACAACAATCTGGAGGCTCTACAGTAGCCTTCTGAACACCTAAATAGTGCAAATACTTTGTTTCTATGTTTCATCTGTTTTATGGTTGAGTGGGAGAGATCTAGCACTGTTATAACACTTCTGAGGCTGGTTCCAATTGTGCACATTTTACCTCTCCTGTCCATGGCTCTAAACATCTATATGCTCCAAAGCAGCAAAATGCTTTAACAGAGGTGGCCACACTTCCCTATTTTTGATCACCCCCTATAAGAAGCAGCAAAAGTTTATAGTGGACTCCTGCCTATTTGCAATATGTTTTCTTATTTGTCGATTATTTTGTATTTTATGATCTAAAATATTTCAAAGAAAATTTAAGTTGAAACACCTAGACACAATGCTACTTAACATGATTGGCTGTACCTGCATGATAAGGAAGATTGTGGATGTCGGCTTCTGCAGTAGTGCCAAGACGGCTTCCACAGTGTGTATTAATGCATATAAAAGGTATATTATGTATTGAACAGGCAGACAAGCGTTTTTAGAGAGCGTCTTAACACTTTAGGCGCCAGAGTTTTTATAATAAAATATTACATTTTGATATCATTTGAAAAGGTTGTGGCTTGAATATTTTTAGAGATAAAGGCATACTGTAAATGAGAAAAATCTTTATTATGGCCCAAAGTTTGTGATGGGAGCAAATTCACAAATCTATTTTGCATAATACGACATCATCAGGCAGCGGCCATACTGGATTGCCAAACTTTTACAAATGTTTAGCATTTTTAACAGTAAAAAAAAAAAATACATACATACACACACACACACACACACACCCCCTAAACTATTTTCTCTGAAACTTTCCATGGTAACACACCCACAAATGTTGCTTAGGTTGAAGTTACAGATGTTCACCAGTTAAGGACTTTAGCTATTTGTGGACATCGTGGCCCCTAACCCCGCGAAAACCAGGGATCCACTGTGCTTAGTTTTCCCATGACTGTAAAGTCATGGCATGAACAGTGGGTCAACTAAGAATTAAAGCTTACCTTTGCCACCACAGCTTATGCAATAAGTAAGATTTCTTTTTTCTTAAAAAAGGGATCATAAAAAATTCTGTATCAAATGCAAATTACTGAAATTTGGTGGTTTTACAACTGTTCTTTAAAGTTAATGTAAACATAATGAGACAGAATATGTACTTTTTGTTGATCAGTCCTTCAATTAATGTTTATCTTAACTTCCATGAAAGAAAATGGTAAACTATAATTACTTAAATGTTGTTTGTAACAACATTTAGCATCCCAAAGTAAAATGTTTACACCTATAATCTAAGCATATAAGGATTTTTAAACCAACCCTAATAACAGGGGATGTAATGAGATCTCATGATTTCAAAATGCAAAAAGTTCTGGCCAAACTGAAGTGAGATGTGACTATCTGGTGATGTAAGAACAAGCTATCGTATTGCTATGAACCTCAGATATAAAGGCAAGTGTTTTAAACCAAGCATCTTGCATCTTTATTTGAGACTCTTGTTTTCAAGAATGATAGGAAGCAGTTCTTGATATGTTCTGTTGTGTTGTGAGCGGAATATAAGACTTTTCAGCAGGCTGACTGTCAGTCAGTTACTAAATCACAGAAAAAGAAAAACCTTAAAATACAGTTGTGTGCGAAAGTCAGAGCACCCCTTTAAAAACAGCATATTTTATATATTTAAAAATGTATATTCATATTTACTGTCTCTCTGGTATATGGGAAAAAAAGACAATATTGTCAGGAAACATTAATGCATAGTTACATTTTATTTTATAAATTGAACAAAATTACAAAAATTTAAAACATAATTTTGGCATGTGCAAAAGTCGGGGCACTCTACAGCATCAGTACCTTCAGTACTTAGTAACACCCCCTCTGGCAGATATCACAGCTTGTAAACGCTTTTTATAGCCAACAACAAGTTTCTGGATTCTATTATTTGGGATTTTTCCCCATTCTTCCTTGCAAAAGGCTTCCAGTTCTGCAATATTCTTAGGACGTCTTGCATGCACAGCTCTTTTAAGATCTACCCACAGATTTTCGATGATGTTTAAGTCGGGAGACTGAAGGCCATTCCAAAACCTTCAGCTTGCGTTTCTTGAGGTAGTCCATGGTGGATTTGGAGGTATGTTTAGGATCATTATCCTGTTGTAGAAGCCATCCTCTTTTCAGCTTTAGCTTTTTTACAGATGCTGTGATATTTGCCTCCAGAATTTGCTGGTATTTAATTGAATCCATTCTTCCCTCCACCCGAGCAATGTTTCCTGTCCCACTGGCTGCAACACAACCCCAAAGCATGATGGATCCACCCCCATATTTAACAGTTGGCAAGGTGTTCTTTTCATGAAATGCTGCTCCTTTTTTTCTCCAAACATACCTTTGCTTATTGTGGCCAAAGAGTTCTATTTTAACTTCATCAGTCCACAGCACTTGTTTCCAAAAGTCATCAGGCTTCTGTAGATGTTCTGTTGCATATTTTTGACGTTGTATTTTATGATGAGGTCGTAGATAAGGTTTTTTTCTGCAGACTCTTCCATGAAGGTCTTGTTTGTGCAAGTATCGGCGCACAGTGGAAGGGTGCACCACCACTCCTGAGTCTGCTAAATCTTCCTGGAGGTCTTTTGAAGTCAAATGTGGGTTTTGGTTTACCTTTCTGATCAGACTACGAGCTGTTCTCTCCGAGAGTGTCCTTGGTCTTCCAGATCTCTTCTTGACCTCCACAGTTCCCCTCACCTGCCATCTCTTAATTATGCCTCGCACTGTGGAAACTGCAAGCTGAAAACGCTTTGCTATCTTCTTGTAGCCCTCCCCGGCATTGTGGGCATCAATTACTTTCATTTTTTCTGTCTTACACAGCTTCTTAGAGGAACCCATGGTTGCTGAGTGTTTGTACAAGGTTTGTGGAGTCGCCGTATTTAAGAAACCCTCAAATTGGCACCAGCTGGCACTCCCTAATGACAATTGTTGACACATGCTTCAGGACCAATGAGCTGGTAGAGGTCTGAGCTTGTAAAAAGAATCTGAAACTTTGAAACTCTCAGGGTGCCCCAACTTTTGCACATGCCAAAATTATGTTTTTTATTTTTGTAATTTTGTTCAATTTATAAAATAAAATGTAACTATGCATTAATGTTTCCTGACAATATTGTCTTTTTTTCCCATATACCAGAGAGACAGTAAATATGAATATACATTTTTAAATATATAAAATATGCTGTTTTTAAAGGGGTGCCCTGACTTTCGCACACAACTGTACTTTATCTGGCAGCATTTCCGGCATTCTGGGACAGACAAGATCCAAAGACTATCCAAGCATTCCGAGAGTACTGCACCTGAAAACCTAACTGCTAACATTGACAATGTTAGCATCTGCTATGAAGTTTACTACTAGTGCTGAACAAAAAGGCTGTGCCAAAGCATTTTAACAAGTCTGGACTCCATTTTATCCACCTTGAAATAAGCCAATTGTAAAAATCGCAATGTAATGAAACCTGGACCAGAATATTCTAGACTGATCAGATGTTCTTAAAAAATAAAGTTTTTGGTTTGTGAAACATGGGGATTTTTAGTCTTCCCAAAACTATTGCTAAAATCTCATCTCATTTTGGGAACCCAATATGATAACTTGTCTCATCTCCTATGCTGGCTGTATTGGTACTAATGGATAAATAAAATTTAAAGAAAAGAAAAACAATCTTTGAAAGGGTACTATCCTTTAGAAAAGTGGTTCCCAAACTTTTTCCTCGAGGACCCTCTTGCCTGTGTCCAAGACATAACTGGACCCCACAACCCCAACCCACATACATGCATTAAAAAGGATTAATTACAAACTTTCATAAAAATAAAAATAAATCAATCAATAGCAACACTGGGCTTCCACTGATTTGGCATTGTAGTGAGTTGTATTTTTAATCCATCCATTCATTTTCTGTACCCGTCCATCCTAATGCAGGGTTGTGGGGGGCTGGTGCCTATCTCCAGCGGTCAAGGGGCGAGAGGCGGGGTACACCCTGGACAGGTCTCCAGTCCATCGCAGGGCAACACAGAGACACACAGGACAAACAACCATACACGCACACACTCCTACCTAAGGGCAATTTAGAGAGACCAATTCACCTAACAGTCATGTTTTTGGACTATGGGAGGAAGCCAGAGTACCTGGACAGAACCCACGCATACACAGGGATAAAATGCAAACTCTATGCAGAAAAACCCCAGGCTGGGATTTAAATCCAGGATCTTCTTCCTGCAAGGCAACAATGCTACCAACTATGCCACTGTGCAGCCCCAGTGTATTTTTCATGCACTTCATATTCGTTTTTGTGGCAAATCTTATTTTAAAGGCATGTTTAAACATTACCATAGCAACCAGACAGCATTAGGGGGGACCAGAGAGGATATCCTTCATGTTATGTTGTTGGCGTTAATGAAGTTACGAGCACACATTGGATCAACATTTATTATTAAATTTAGAAATAAACACTTTTTTATGCCAGCGTATTTTTTTATTTTGTTGCATTTATCCACCGGTCAGTGTGAATACTGTCTTAAATTAAACCTGTCCATGGCGATAAGAAGGTTGGGGAACACTGCTCTAAACTATTTAGACTATCTGTAATGTAATATTTACAAATATCATCTTGGTAACCATATGACCTCAGAATGGAAAAAATTGTGCAAACCCCCTGCAATCTCTGTGTACCGGGTCCTGGACCCCAGGTTGGGAACTACTGCTTTAGAAAATGTGAGTGCTATTTTTACCTTCTCCAGTTCTGCTTTGAGGACAGGTAATCCAGATGCAGCCCCATC
The DNA here is from genome assembly GCA_963556495.2 of Valencia hispanica. Classification (NCBI taxonomy): domain Eukaryota; kingdom Metazoa; phylum Chordata; class Actinopteri; order Cyprinodontiformes; family Valenciidae; genus Valencia; species Valencia hispanica. The sequence continues at coordinate 8,073,128 of OY747714.1, read as the reverse complement.
AAGGTCTGCAGTCCCATTAACACAGACCTCCTTCATCACCTTGAAAACAGAAAGAAACTTTTTTTAAATGAGACTGATGTGTACATTCAACAAGTGAAAAACCCATATGATGACTGATGGTAGAGTGAATTCAGCTTATGAATCAACATGTCAACGCAGGCTGGCAGAAAGTTCACCAGTAACCCTGGTCATTACAAACGGGTGGATCCCTCCATTTAAAGTTCCTGAAATATTTCCTTGTACCATTACAACATAATTAAGCACCTTCGGTCTATAAAGCCTTCCTAGGCTAATGTGGGCCGCATGTATGGTCTCTAATATCGCATCCAAAGAAAAGGGAGAACCTGCAGTCTAGCAACTGCAGATGAAGTAGTTGGTCCCTGCATGTTAAATCTTGGCTTGGTGGTGAAAGGGATGTACGCACACAAGCCAAATGGTGGGTAGTGGGAAATGTGAAAGTCAGTCACTGTCTCCTTGACACAGAAAAACTCCCTTATGTCTTGTCCACAAGCACTCTGGACCAGCTCAGGCTGCACAGCCGTACTCAGCTCATCGAGTTTTGGCTTGCAGGAAGCATAATTGGGTTAGGTGGGGGAAATGAAAGGCTGTGGCTCCGTGGGTCTGGCTAGGAGAGCGACTTAGAGGCTGAGGGGGCGAGAACTGACTGTATACTAAAGAGGCAGCTGCTAAGGCTGCCTGATGTACTACAAAGCAAACTGGGTGCTAAATATGACTTTCAACAAAAAACATACTACTGCGTGTAATTTAGCCACATATAAGTTATTGTTTGTGCCTTTAACTCTGTGCATCTATTGTAGACTCTTCGTGTCATAAAGGTGACCTAAGTTGTTAGTTGTACTGTTGCTCACCCCCACATGTTTAGTCTGTGGGATTTTACAGATGTCAACATACTAAACTGCCTCATTTTAATTCAATAATTATCAATTGAAATCAATAATTATTCCTGAATGGTTGTGTGTGCCAGTAACAGCTCAGTCAATATCACAATCATGCACTATTACAAGAAAATTCATAATCAAGTGTTCATTGGCCAATTAATTGCCATTCTGTTAAATCACATGACATAACTCAACTTACTTTAGTGTAACATTAGACCTACAAAAATTACTCTAACATATTTTTTTTTAAGTCAATGTCATACATATGGTGTTTGTTTCACTTCAGAGATTTTTGGGATAGGGAGTCAATTGTATTGGGGTGATAGACACACCTCATTTTGTGTTTTTTCCACAAAATGGTCTCACTGTATACAGTGTGCCTTACATATTGGGGCCAACACCAAAAATTACTGAAGATAACCCTTTTCAATGTGGCATCAATTTAAACTTTTTGGGGTTTTAAAAAGCTGGTATTGTCAGTAAGTCATTCCAACTTCATCCTTCACACAGCCATGAACACACAACGTCACTTAACTGACGAGCAGCGCCACCTGGCCATAGCGAGCCAGGCAGTCATATGTTGCACGTGAACTTTGTGTGTCTCAGCAGACTTGCAAGCCCTATGGCTCTCCTTTTGGAGGTTTTCCGGTACTATCCCATTGGGTGAAGACCCAAGACTCGATGAAAGGACTATGTATCCCGCCTGGCCTGGGATTGCTCCAGGATTCCCATGAATGAGCTGGAGGATGTCATCGGGGGGATGTCTCTGTATAACAATATTAAACACTTCCTTGTCTAAATGGTAAGGTTTGTAGGTTCCCATTTTAGATCAAGTGATGCTGGAGCTAGCAGTACAATCTGTAATCTGTTAATCTGTATTGCAGAGAAGTGCCAAACTAGTTCATTTTAGGAAAGAGGGGGAGGCTCATACGGGGAGGTGCAATGCACTTGGTAAGGGCTACTTACTGTCACAATGATTCGATGACAAAAAGTCCAAGTAACTTAATCAGGCAATATTAGAGTCATCAAAAATGTAAGAAAAGAAAATGTGAGAATGAACAGGGATGATGGAAGGACAATGTATTGACATGTGTTCCAAACGGCCTGGGAGAGTCATTATTGTAATTGGTAGCCCTTAGAGTGCCTCAGGTCCTCTCCCAACTTTCCCTTCTCCCTACTTTGCTCTGTCAATTCTATTTTCAATTCAATTCAATTCAGTTTATTTATATAGCGCCAATTCACAACAGATGTCATCTCAAGGCACTTAACAAGAAGTCATTTCAATACATTTATACAAACATTCCAATCAGTTAAAAAGTTTCCTATTTAAGGAATCCCAGCAGATTGCGTCAGTCATTGGCGTGAGGTTGGGCCCCGTTGATGCAGACTTTCCAACCACAGCAATCCTTCAGCAATCCCTCATACTGAGCAAGCATGTAGCGACGGTGGAGAGGAAAAACTCCCCTTTAACAGGAAGAAACCTCCAACAGAACCAGGCTCAGTAGGAGCGGCCATCTGCCACAACCGTCTGGGGGTTTGAGAAGACAGAGCAGAAACACAGAAGGAACAGAAGATCTGATATGAGAGAACTTTCTATGTTACAGAAAGTAAAAAGTTAATAACAGGACACAGTGGATGTTCAGTTACTGGGAGGATCATCCCAGTCGATGCCCCCCGTCCAACAGGGCATTGCAGCCAAGCAGGATACCAGACCAGGTATATCTTCTATGGAGAGAAAAACACTGAGAGAAAACAAAGTTAACAGTCGAAATAACAGAATGTACTGTAATACAACTGGAGAGTCGTAGGAGAAAAGGAAGTAGCAGAGTGAAGAAAATTGGTAAGTCTGTCCTCCAGCGGTCTAAGCCTATAGCAGCATAACTACAGCGATAGCTCAGGATGACTTAAGCCACTCTAACTATAAGCTTTATCAAAAAGGAAAGTTTTAAGCCTGCCCTTAAAAGTAAACAGAGTGTCTGCCTCACGGACTAAAGCTGGGAGCTGGTTCCACAGGAGAGGAGCCTGATAACTAAAAGATCTGCCTCCCATTCTACTTTTAGAAATCTTAGGAACTACAAGTAAACCTGCAGTCTGAGAGTGAAGGGCTCTGTTAGGAACATAAGGAACAATTAGATCTCTGATGTATGATGGAGCTTGATTATTAAGGGCTTTGTATGTAAGAAGAAGGATCTTAAATTCTATTCTGGATTTAACAGGGAGCCAATGAAGGGAAGCTAAAACAGGAGAAATGTGATCTCTCTTTTTAATATTCATCAGAACTCTTGCTGCCGCATTTTGGATCAACTGAAGGCTTTTAATGGCATTTTGTTGACTACCTGATAGTAAAGAATTACTAACACAATGCAGTGATGGATGACAAGGAAGTAATGTTTAACATTCTGCTATTCTTGTCTTTTCCAAGTTCAAGTTCCAACTTTGTCGTTCATTTCAATGCTCTTCAACTTGCTCATGTTTTCTTTGCAAAAAATGTATACAAAAATGTATTCTTCCTCTAAAGACCACCCACATATTGCAGTTTGAGGACCAGGGTTTCAGAATATAAACAAGGTAACTATTTTTGTATTGACTACACAAATTGCCAACATAAGATACTAAAGACCAACTGCCAACTCAATAACCCTTTTGTCTTCATTTTACAGGGACTGCCCTCTATGACATGACATGATGCCTCTTCTATCCCATGAGTAAATAGTGGAGCTCAGCTTATGTAAGTAAGAAAAATTGCTAGCCAAAATTGGTAATAGCAGGTCAATACCTCACAAAAACTGAGTCTCAAGTCAGTTACAAAATTCTGATCATTCATCTCAAATAAAAACTAAATTAGTCAAGAACAATGGTGTTTTATAGTGAATATTATCTTACACATCCTAAGACTGTATCACCCCTGGTGCCTGTGACGTAAAGGTGGAAAATGAACAAAGCTCCAGAGCTAGTTTGCCAAAGAGGGTGTGCATCCCTAACCTCAGCTGAATAGCCAGACAAAAACAGCCAAGTGATTGCGTAAGTGAAAGGCTGCCTGCCACAAACGTTTCAGTTCAGGATGTTTCCTGTATTTAAGCAGCATACACACAGTCTGCACCCAGGCTCTGATTTTATCTAAGCAACAATCAGTCCAGATGTTACCATAGTTTGGGCAGCATTGACAAGCGTTTGTTTTCGTATCTCATTCTAAGCCAGGTTAAATTAATAGCCATATCAATGTGTTTCTGTCAATCAGGAACATGGCAGAGTTGAAACAGACAAAAGGCAAACAATGTCCATACCAAGACCAGTGTTTTAGTCAAGTTCAAGGCTAATTATGTTGGAGCAAATTATTATTGAACAAGTGGGACTGAAAAAGAAAATGGATGTGAAACTTAAGCAAAGGAGCTGACAGGGGTGTAGAAATAATAGCATGAATACCAATAGCCAAATATGTGAAGGGATCTTAAAATTGTTCATTTTTGACAGCTTATTGAGCACTAAGTATTTCAGAAAATTCTCTGCAGAGGTAAACAGAAACTGGGGGTTGAGAGGGCTCTCTTTAAAACTGAAGACCAGCTGCTGCTCATCTTTTCCTCAGGCTGAAACACACTCGCAGCTCACTAAAAATCAATGGATGCCGGAATCAAACAATATAATTAATCTGGGCTTAATTATCTCAATGGTGTGGGTTTGCTTAAGAAGCAAGACAAACAGAACATGTAATAAACAGAAAATACAAGGATCAGACAAATATTAAACCAAAGGCCAGCCTAACCCCTAACAGACAGCTGCAATTTGAGATGATACCTGATCCAATTCAATATAGATATCAGACCCCATACTGACTCATGTTTGGATCAGATATAAGACTGAGGCCACAGATGAAGTTTTTTGCTGCAGCAGGTCCTGTTTTTACCCATTTTAATTTCTGCTATATGGGATCATAAAGTTAATAATATGGGTTTATGATCTAACAGTGTGATTCAGACTGATGGCTTATTGTGCTGTTATCTAATAAGCAGAAAACACATTACAGGCAGGTGATGCTTCACCGAGTTACCTTGAGCCACTCCTCAGCTTGTTCTTTGCTCTGCACTGCCAACACCAGGGGGTCTGCCCCCTGGTGGATGATCTTCAGTTCGTGCTTCTTCTTCTTGCCATCTTTGGGGATGTGCATGATGCTGCAACCTGACAGGGTGAGTTCCATCTGTGGGGTCTGGTCTTTAGAAGATTTGTAGCACTAGAAGCAGATAGGAACAGGAGGTTTAATGTGTGGCAGATAAAAATGTGACTGTTGGTGCAGATGCATTAAGCCCAGTTTATCCTTCTCCGTCTGCGGAGGTGCAGACACACGCAGAGTCATTATCCACCGACGCAAGGGCTTTCCTACCGGCACACGACTTCGGAAGGAGTAGAGACCAATTTTTTAACTATCCGTCGAATGCAAGGGAGAGCACACGTCTGTGATTGGTCAGCCCAACATCATTTCACCAGAACGTGCTCAATAGACAATGGCTTTAGTAGTCAATGCAGCCTTTGGGCACTAGATGCTTTATATTGCAGGGTCAGTTTATCTAATATGGTCTTTTGGCAATTTTGAACACCAGGAGCTGTAGAGAACAACAAAACAGGCCGCTGTGTTTGTTTGTTTACATGCTCGCCTCGCCCTCTGTCGGCCATTGCTCCTTGAGTGGATGTGCATTTATAAGTTCAAGTAAATAAACTAATGTCAACCACAAAAGTCACTGCAATGGTAGGCAGACCCGCCAGAAAAGGTCTAAACCCCCTGCTGTCCTGGCGGAGAATTACTTGTCTTTGTTTTGGAAATGTCTGACAGAGAGATGATGCCTGAAATACCTATAAATACCTATAGGTTGCATATGATCTGTAGAGAAAACACTAATCCAGTATTTTCAAACCCTGCTTCTCAAGGCACGCTACTCTGCATTTTCACAAATTTGCCTGCTTAAAAACACCTGATTTAAATTGATGGCTGATTAACAGGTTCTTGCTGAACTGCAATCATCTAAAGGTGGTGTGTCAAAGCAGAGAAACATCTAAAACATGTAGGGCAATGTGCCTTGAGAACCAGGGTTGGGAAACACCGGACTAACTTATGGCTAGCCAAGAGGGGGAAAAAATAAACAGCTTTGAACGTCGCCATATTTGCTCAGTGTTTAACAGTCACAGTGACCCTTAAAAGTCTACACACCACTGTTAAAATACCCGATCCAAAAAAAACAAAAAACATCAAGCCGTTTTCAAAATGTAGTTAGATATTCATCCTGTACAATTCAACTGAAAAACTAATTCATCTGATGAAATGGAAAACGGTTTCCTCAAAAATAGTGCACACCCTTAAAATAAAAGCACCCTTTTATCCATTTTAGCATTCAGTCTTCTTTGGCAGCATGTTTACCTCACTGTGCAGCTGTTACTTAAAATCCATCTCCAACTTTCAACAGACACCTAAAAGATTTAGGTTAAAGCTGACAGGTATTCGGAACTATTCCTATTTTCATCAATCTTGACAAAAACCCAAGTTAAGATTGTAGAAAAGTAATGCTATATCATGAAGCTGCCACCACCAACAATGACATGGTGTTCTATTGGTGATGCTTAGTGTTGTGGCCCAAACGTTTGCTTATGGTTACATCAGACCGCAAAACATTCTCTCATAAGGTTTTGACAGACTCCAGTCATTTCAAGGAATTTCTTTTGCAAAGTAAGTCTTCTGTCCTTCTTCAATGTTGCCCTCGGGCTTTTGACAAATACGAGCAGTTTGTATCCTGTCTTTGTAATGTCAATGTTGACACATATTTTCTCCAAATATTGATGACTATTCTTTACTTTTTAATTGTGTACTTATAAAGTTGTGAAATACAATGTAATTCATCTCCTGCCTGATAAACTTATACAAAATTTTCTTCTGATCTGTTGCAACCTCTCTGCAAACTACGTCTTTAGCTTAAAGATAAAAAACAGCTAGAACAGCTGAACTTTATTTCTGGCTCATCAGATTCAGTAAAATTAGTTGTAGATATGAACCTAAGAAAACTGAATGCTAAAACTGAACCAGAATTTGCTTTAAAAAAAATTGTAAAATTAAAAGTTCACAAATTTTTGTCAATCATTTTAGAAAGTGAAACTAATATTATTAAGATTCATTACACAAATGGAATGTTTCAAGCCTTTGATTTTTGTAATTAGGATTATTATGGTTTACAGATAATGAAAACCCAAAACTCTGTCTAGGAAAATTAGAATATTGTGTAAAAGATGAATATTGGGAACTCATGGTGTCTCACTCTAATCAGTTAGTTAACTCTAATCGCCTATAATAGTTTCGTAAGCCTCTTAATGTTCTCAGTCTGGGGCAGCAGGACGGAATCATGGGGAAGACTGCTGACTGGAAAGATGTCAAGAAGACATCCACCACAAGGGGGTTAAAATGGAAAAATTTATTTGCAAGAAAAAGCTGGTTTTTCACAGTGTGTCGTATCCCCACCATATCCCCACATAATCAAAGAAAGTTATGTGGAAGAAAAAACTGTGGTAGGAAAAGGTGCACCAGCAACTGGGATAACTGCAGTCTTGAGATTATTTTCAAGCAAAATCCATTAAAGAATTTGGGATAACTTCACAAAGAGTGGACAGAGGCAAAGGTCAGTGCATCAAAAGCCTCTCCATATAGACAACTTATCCACACGGACCATAACCATCTTACCTAGGCTATGGCTAAAAAGTAACTGGACTGTTGCTTAGTGGTCAAAAGTCCTCCTTTCGGATGAAAGTAAAGTTTGCATTTCATTGTGAAGCAGAGAGGCACATAATCCAAGTGATTAAAGTCCAGAGGCAAGTTACCATAGTCAGTGATGATTTGTAATGCATGACATCTCCTTGTGTTGGCCCAATGGGTTTTCTGGGTCAACTCAGGCATCTACCAGGACATTTTAGAGAACGTTATGTGTCCTTCAACTGACAAGCTTTATGTAGATGCCGATTTCATTTTCCAGGAGGGCTTGGCACCGGCCCACACTGCCAGAAATACCTAAAGCCTTTTCACAACTATGGTGTAAACTGGCCTCACCAGAACCCCATAGAGAATCTATGGGGCATTGGCAAGAGAAAGATGAGAGACACCAGATCCAACAATTCAGATGACCTGAAGACCGCAATCAAAGCAACCTGGGTTTCCATTACACCTCAGCTGGACCACAAGATGACTGCCTCCTTGCCAGACTGCACTGATGCAGTAATTAATGTAGACAGAGGCTAACAAGAAAAGACGATACTGTGTATAAGTCTGGCATTATGTTTGAAATATGATTTTTTTATTGACTTCATGTAATATTACACGTCTAATTTACCATTAACCTTTGAGGTGTTGTTAGTGTATGAAATGTAATGTGTATTATGCGTTTTTTCTGTAATTGCTGTCTTGCTCTGCCTCAGGACTATGGATGTAAATTAGCATTTGTGCTAATGTCCCCACTGTCCCCACCAAACCAATGAATGAATGAATGAATAGATTTCCAGAAACATAGATTTTTTTTCTTAACTGAAAGCCATAGTAGGAATTACAAGAAATAAAGGCTTGAAATATTTCACTCCATGTGTAATGAATCTATACATCAGTTCTACAGTCTGAAATGAGTGAGAAATATTTTACGTCTGCAAAATATTCAAAATTGTTCTTTTTTTTTTAACAATCTCTCACCAGTAGTTTGTTGTCTTTGATGACACACAGAAGTTTGGTCCATTGGCCGAAGCGTTTCTTGCGGAGCAGGAAAGCGCAGATACGGGCATCTTTCACTAGATCCATGGACGCCTCTTCAGATGGCCACTGGTGACGCATTTTCTGACTCTTCCCATCTTCTTCCTCTTCATCATAGGATTCATAGGAACTGCTCATGGCATCTGAATCATAGTCTGAGAGGAAACAGCCAATTTTTTATTTTGTTGAACTGAAATGAGCTAACTGGGTTAGGGTTTCCCTTTGGCAGAACATTAACGACATGCTGTGTAGTTTTCTACTTATCAAGACACATATATAAAGTAAAAATATGCAGTAGCTTGTTACTTACTGGAAGTAATGTATTCAGGAGCCTTTCCAGGACTTAAAGGAACTGCTTCCTCGTAGTAACCTTCTGGAAGAGAGGAGCTGGGGAGAGGAGGAGGGTCGATGTTTGGAGCCTACATAGAGAACAAGTTTCAAATGAGTATACTGAGAAGTCCCCCCATATAAAAATACAATTTCAGTTGCATTGCATCCGGTATAGTTCAACAGTTCATTATTTGAAATTATTTTCTTTGTCCTTTGGGAAATCTCATGTGAGGCCCCAGGGCTCCATCGTGGGCCCCCTCCAATTTAATACCCACATGCTTCCATTGGCCTAGATTATACCAAGCAATAAGATTAGTTACCATAACTATGAAGATCATCAGCTCTACATTACAATGTCACCAGGTGACTTTAAACCCATCCCAACGTTAAGCAAATGCATTGGGCAAATCAATAAATGGATGAGTCATAATTTTCTCCACCTGAACAGATACAAAACTAAAGTAACTAGAAAAAGTTGCATTTCTTGCGAAAATGCAGTGTGAATGCTATAAACTGAATTTACTTGCAGAAAAGTGCTGAAGTATTTGAAGTCAACTGTAAAAAACTTGCTGAAGTGTAATAAAAAGAAACAGCAGAAAAAAGAAAAGGGGTGTGAAAAACTGTCACAATTAGCTAAAATAAAAAGTTGAATATTATAAAAAGTATAAAGGTTATGAATACCAAAAGATATACCCGGAAAAAGCAGAATGAGCAGAATAGTTTAAAAGTAGAACGGTTAAAATAGCACAAAGTATGCAGAAGTAGTTGAAGTTCAAAAAACATACGGAAGCATGTGGTAGCATGTTGCCAAACACAAACATGTTGGTTAACAATAATTCAATCCATTCAGTATAATAAAAATAAGCTTAAAGGGAAGGGTTAGCTAAAATTAGCTGAAATGCAAATGTTAGCTAAAGTGCTAGTGGTAGTAAGTTGGCAAACACTAACATGGCGCTAAACATTAAAATCTATTTAGCAAGGTAACCTTAGCTGTTATGTCAAAATTAGCTTAAATTTTGATACTAACTGTAATACTAGTGTTAGCTTAAATACTAGTGGTTGAATGTTGGCAAACAGTATCATGTTCGTTACCTAACTTAATCCTTTCAGTATGTTAACATCTTCCCAAAATGCACATATTAGCGAACATTAGCTAAAATACTAATGTTAGCTTAAATGTTGATTTTAGCTTAAATGTTAGAGATAGCTTGTTGGTAAACACCAACATGTTGGTTAACAGTATCTCAATCCATTCATTATGTTACTTCTAGCTGTTAAGTCAGAATGAGCTAAAATTCCGTTGTTAGCTTGAATGAGCTTAATTGCTATTGTTAGTTTAAAAAAAAAAAACGATTCGCAGCATGGTAGCAAACATGAACATATAGGTTAACAATAACTCAACCCATTCAGTATGTTAAAATCAACCCAAAAACCAAATTCTAGCTAATATTAGCTACATTTCTAATGTTAGCTAAAATGCTAATGTTATCTTAAATGCCACAGAAAGGATGTTGGCAAACACTAACATAATCGTTACCAGGACTTAATCCTTTCAGTATGATAAAATCTTCCTCAAATGCATATATTAGCCAACATTCATTATGTTAATTTTGGTTGTTAAGTCAAAATTAGCTAAAATTCCATTGTTAGCTTGAAAGACTTAAATTGCTATGGTTAGTAAAAAAGCTATTGGTAGCATGTTGGCATACATGAACATATTGGTTAACAATAACAACCCATTTAGTTTGTTAAAATCAACCCAAAAACCAAATGATAGTTAAAATTAGCTAAAATGACGATGTTAGCTAAAATGATAATGTTAGCTAAAATGCCACAGATATCATGTTGGCAAACACTAACATGTTGGTTAACTTTATCTTAATCCATTCACTAAGTTAACTTTAGCTATTAAGTCAAAATGACCAAAAACGCTAATGTAAGCTAAAATGCTAATGTCAGCTAAAATGCCACAGATTGCATGTTGTCAAACACTAACATGTTGGTTAACTGTATCTCAATCCATTCAGTAGGTTAACTTTAGCTATTAAGTCAAAATTAGCTAAAATGCTAATGTTAGCTTAAATGCTAGTGTTAGTATAATGGATACCTATAGTAAGTTAGCTAACAATATCTTAATTCATTTCCAGGTGTTGGAACAATAAAATGCCCACTGTTGCCTGCCTAGTACGTGAAGTATTTGAATCAACTGTAGAAAACTTGCTGAAGTGTAATGCACAGAATCAGCAGAAAAAAGAAAAGCAGTCTACCAACCCTACCGCATAGAAATACTCACAATTAGCTAAAATGCCAGTGTTACCTAAAATCAACTAAATTCCAAATATTACCCAAAACGCTAGTAGTAGCATGTTGGGAAAGACAACTATGTTGGTTAAAAGAAGACTTATTATATTCAGTAAATTGACAACAAGCTATAACACCAATATTATTGAAAATTAGCTAACATGCTAATGTTAGCTAAAATGTTAGTGGTAGCATGTTGACAAACGCAAACATGTTGGTTAACAATAAATCAATCCATTCAGTATAAGAAAAATATGCTTAAAGGGAAGTGTTAGCTAAAATTAGCTGAATTAGCTTAAATTTTGATACTAACTGATATACTAGTGTTAGCTTAAATTCTAGTGGTGGCATGTTGGCAAACAGTATCATGTTCGTTACTATAAACTTAATAATTTATGTGTGTTAAAATATTCTAAATAATTAAATAATTATCTAAAATTCCATTGTTAGCTTGAATGAGCTAAATTACTATGGTTAGCAAAAAAGCTATTTGTAGTTTGTTGGCAACCATGAATACATTGGTTAACAATAACTAACTCATTCAGTTTGTTCAAATCAACCCAAAAACCAAATAATAGCTAATGTTAGCTAAAATGCTAATGTTAGCTAAAATGCCACAGATAAAACACTAACATGTTCGTTACCATGAACTTAATCCATTCAGTATGTTAAAATCTTCCTAAATTACTAATATTAGTTAACATTAGCTAAAATGCTCATGTTAGCTTAAATGCTAGAGATAGCATGTTGGTAAACACCAACATGTTGGTTAACAGTAACTCAATCCATCCATTGTGTTCATTTTAGCAGTTAAGTCAAAATTAGCAAAAATTTTATTGTTAGCTTAAATGAGCTACATTGCAATGGTTAGTAAAAAAGCTATTGGTAGCATGTTGGCAAACATGGACATATTAGTTAACAATAATTCAAACCATTCAGTACGTTACAATCAACCCAAAAACCAAATGACAGCTAAAATTAGCTAAAATGCTAATGTTAGCTAGAATGCTAATGTTAGCTTAAGTGCCACAGATAGCATGTTGGCAAACACTAACATGTTGGTTAACTGTATCTCAATCCATTCAGTATGTTAACTTTAGCTATTAAGTCAAAATCAGCTAAAATGCTAATGTTAGCTTAAATGCTAGTGTTAGTATAATGGATAACAATAGCAAGTTAGCAAACAATATCTTACTCCATTTATAATGCCCACAATCGCCTAAACATACAAGTCTGTGTAACTCCCCTTAAAAAGTAATCACTGTTTTCCAGGTCTTGGAACAGTAAAATGGTCACTGTTGCCTGCCTAGTACCTATGAGACTGTATTGATCATCATATTTTACAGAGTAATCAAAAGTACTGGTGAACTGATTTGTATTAAATCTACAATTTGTTTGAGATATCTTACAATAACCCTGAAACGTCAGTTTTACAGTGGAGGCCATTATGTATAGTAATTCTCTTTTCTACCACAAGAGGGAGCTCCACCTAAAGCCATGAAAAGGACTGCCATTTTTCGACCAATCACACGCAGGCTGTGACTGGGGGAGACACCTCACTTATGTCTCCTAATCTCTCAGCTGTTTTAACAGGTAACGGGAATGGATAGGGGAACGCTCTCAAACCACTCAATTTGTTGAAAATATAATATTACAGCCATAAAATGATGCCGAATATGTTGAAAAATTTGATGGAAACATTAATCTGTCCTTTAATTAATAATTATTAACATTAATTATTCCTTCACTGTGAGTATCAGCAGGCTTTGATGAAGAATCATGGCTCGTTTTATGTGTGTACCTCAATCTGTCTAGGAGCAGTGATTTTGTAAAAATGAGCATGATTTTGGCATTTTTTAATCTGAGCCGTTTTAGCGAAGAGCAGATTTGTTACACTCGAACAAACAAAACTTATGGAGAAACGGTAACAGGTATCAAAAAAATTGTTGAATCATGAGCGTCAGGAAGGTCTGAAGTTATATTGGCACAAGGCTCATGTTTCTACGTCGCATCGTTTATGAGATATGACTTTGCGAATTTGAGTCAGAATCCAGCTGTCGTCCTCTGAATTTTAGCTCAGTCCCAATGCATTCCAATGGTCCCTCCTGGGTGCGGCCACTTTGCTTCGGGTCGATTTGCCAAAAAACTGTAACTGTCACATAAATTTTGGTGACATTTCCTGAATGAAAAATTGATAACCTACGTTTTGATATATAATATGTGCAGAAAGAGTGAAATATGAGCGAGTGAGCGGAAGTTGTTCGTGGAAAATGAGGAAGAAGCCGAGACATACAGTAATAGCTGAAGAGTATGACTACATTTTAAGATTTGAATGGTGTTTCTAAGTGGAAGTATGTGGAAGTAGTTAGTTTTGCAAAACAGGCGAAATTTAGCTGAAATTTTGAGGTTTTCCATTCATTTCGATGGGAGCAAAAAAAACATAAAAAGTTGAATGGTTAAAATAGCAAAGTATGCAGAAGTAGTTAAAGTTCAAAAAACATACGGAAGCAACTAGAAGAAGAATATAATTTTTTTGATTTTTAAACACATTTATTCACACAATTTTCAGTGACTACAGTAAGTACATTAAAGTACACTAAAAGGTTCACAGTAACACGTCACCAAATTCTAATTTTCTATCGTCATTAACCCTACACAGGATATTACCCTATGCCCACAGTTCTTTAAAACTCTCCAAACTGCGGTTCACAGAGTAAAACCCAAACTCCAAGCGCAACCTGGCCTTCACGTTTAGCTTCCACAGAGTCACTAAATCGCACGTTTGTTCCGCCTGCAGTTTGTCTCGACGTGACAGGTAGACAGCCAATTTTGCTTCACCAATTAAAAAGTTTAAAATGTTACTCTGAACTGTATTTCTTTTGCTTTTCCTTAAACCACCAATAAAAGCAGTAAAAGAAAAAACAACACCAAAAACACTAAAAACCTGTTTAAATACATTAAAAAGAGGTTCAAGTCTCCTGCACTCTGTAAAAACAAGAAATATACTCTCAGACAAACCACAGAACGGACATGCATTTAAAACCTCAACATTAAATACTGATAAAGAATTTGTGGCGATCGCTCCATGAAGGATTCTCCACTGGAAATCGCCAGTTCATTTTTTTAAAGGAGGGTTATAAAGGACCAACCACTGTGGGTTCTGTCCTCCAAGTCTGTCCCACCAGACTGTGGGCTGTCTTCCACACAGGTTCTTCATGTTTATTGTCTTTACACAGTTCATATAAAAAGTCTGTTTACTTGCTCTATGAAGAGTCAGTCCGTCTGGACTTTTTACCTGCAGGAGAGGACCAGTCGAGTCCAAGAACCCAGGAGACAAATTGAGGTCAGGGAACTCATCTGATGGGTTTGGTGCAATTTCTCCGCTGTTGTGCTTTAAAAGAAGGATCCTCTCAGAATTAAGAAGTCTCTCTTTCAAAGTTTCCAAATGCAAAGATTTAAAACACGTTAAAAACCATGCAGAATCTAAATTTAGCTCACCCAGACGCCTCAGAACACAGCATGCCACACTTCTCCATACCAAATCTGTGGAGTTTGTTAAAAATCTCTTAACAAACTGCAATCTAAAAGCAGCTGCTCTGCTGGCCAGATGGACCAGGCCCTTGGCCCCCTCCTCTCGTGGTAAAAACAAGACAGCCTGGGGTACCCAATGAAATTTATCCCCCCAAAAAATTACCATTTCTGACTGGATCTTGGCTAACAACCTGCTCTGTG
The DNA here is from genome assembly GCA_963556495.2 of Valencia hispanica. Taxonomy (NCBI): domain Eukaryota; kingdom Metazoa; phylum Chordata; class Actinopteri; order Cyprinodontiformes; family Valenciidae; genus Valencia; species Valencia hispanica. The sequence continues at coordinate 8,058,104 of OY747714.1, read as the reverse complement.
GTTCTAGGCACGCTAGACGATGCCAGAGTTGGGATGCTACCAAGTTGTTTACCACCAATACTCTTCCTCTGTAGGACAACTGTGGGTGAATCCATCGCCATTTTAATAGTTTCCCTTTGATTTTGTCAAAGATGTTCTCCCAGTTCTTTTTTACTACCTGTTCATTCCCCAGATAAATCCCCAGGTATTTGAACCCATCCCTCCTCCATTGTAGACACTGAGGGAGGACAGGAAGGCCACAGACCCACCTCCCAACAGCAAGAGCGACACTTTTCTCTCAGTTTACTTTAGCAGAGGAGACAGAGAAATATTTACTTACGTCAGTTAGAATTTTAATGTCACTTTGATCCTTTATAAAAACAACGACATCATCAGCATATGCTGATAAAACAAACTTATTAAAACCTGGTAACACCAAACCACGCATGCATGATCTGATTTTACAGAGGAGGGGTTCCAGGGAAAGAGCATAGAGCATCCCAGACAGGGCACAACCCTGCCTGACACCTCTACGCACCTTAAAAAGAGCACACAGACCACCATTGAACTTCAGCATGCTCTCAATGCCACTGTGCAACACCTTGATCATGGCAATAAAACCAGCATTGAACCCAAGACTTTCCATTGTCTTCCATACAAAGCTGTGTTCAACACGGTCAAAAGCCTTTTCTTGATCTAATGAGATCAGACGAACACCGGCCTCCAATGAACTGGAGACCTCCAAAATATCCCGAATCAGGTAGATGTTGTCTACCATGGAGCTGCCAGGCACACAGTATGTCTGGTCGCGATGAATGACCTCCTCCGTGGCCTCCCGCAGTCATAGGGCCAAGGCTTTGGACAGGATCTTATAGTCCGTACACAGGAGGGAAACAGGACGCCAGTTCTTGATTTCCTGCAGATTTCCTTTCTTTGGCAGGAGAGCAATTACGGCTCTGCGACAGGACAGTGGTAGCATTCCATACATAAAACTTTCATTAAATACTTCAAGGAGGTCACTTGAAATAACGTCCCAGAAAGCTTTATAAAATTCAACGGTGAGTCCATCAATACCAGGGGCCTTTTGGCCCTGCATTGTTCGTAGCGCAGCATGAAGTTCATCAATTGATAGAGGACCAACCAGCCTGGAGCACGTCTCATCAGAGACCCTTGGCAGACCAGTAAGAAAGTCTTCCTGTAAGTCTCTGTTCTCCATGTACTCACTCTGGAACAGTGAAGAATAAAAGCTCACTGCCCTCTGCCTTATAAGTGCCGGTTCTGTCATTTCCTGCCCTTCATTGGACAAAAGAGAGTGGATGGTCTTCCTCTGCCCGTGCTTCTTCTCCAGGCCAAAGAAAAAACTGGAGGAGGCATCCATCTGGGAGATGTTTTGAACCCTAGAGCGAAACAGAGCACCCTGTACTTTATTGTCTAGCAGGTTAGCCAAATGGGCTTTTTTAGTTTTAAGGACTTCAATATATCCCTGATTTCCTGTGGATTCACTCAATCGCTCAAGTTCCACAATAGCAGTCTCCAGATCCGAGACAGATCTGGTGATGTCACGTGTGACATTACGACTGTGCTGTTGACAAAGCAATTTAATTTGTACCTTCCCATGGTCCCACCATTGTCTCAGAGAAGAGAACTCACTCTTTCTCTGCTTAAAACATGTCCAAAAAAACATAAAATCCTCCATAAAACATCTGTCAGCAGCCATAGTTGAATTAAAATGCCAGTATACACTTCTAGGTGAAATATACGTACAGGACACACTACATTCAACCAACGCATGATCAGTAAAACCAGCAGGTAGGATTCTACACATTTTAAAAACATTAAAATGATGTGAAAAACAATAAAAACGATCTAATCGAGCTAAAGCCTCTTTATGGTGAGACCATGTGTAGTGTCTGCAGTCTGCATGCATCCTTCTCCATACATCCACCAAACCGTGATTGCAGACCAGCCGCCCCAGGGCTTGCTTGGAGGGTAAATGAGGCTCTGCACGGTTACGATCTAAAAGCTCATTTTCAGTGCAGTTAAAATCACCTCCCAAAAACAAATAATCAGTAGCATTAACCTGCTTCAATTTCTCATTTATTGTGTGAAAAAAACAAGCTCTTTCTGATACAGTGTCAGGAGCATAAAGATAAAAAAAAACAAAAAACAGTAAAACGCTCAAAGATGGCAGTTACCAATAAAGCCCTCCCCTGGACGACTGTCTCCACTCTCACTGATTCTGGAGCAAAATATTTTGAAAATAAAATTCCCACTCCTGCACTCATTGTTGTTCCGTGATCTAAAAACACCCTCCCTGACCACTCTCTGTTCCAATCTACCTGGTTCTTCAAATCACTGTGAGTTTCCTGCAAAAACAGCTCATCTAGATATTTGAGCCTTGCAGTTTCAAAGAGAACCACTCTTTTTTTATATTCTCTTGCACCATTTATGTTTAAATTGCCCACTTTAAAATTATTCATGATAGTTATAATATTTAAAAGAAGATAAGTACTCAAGAAAATAAAATAGGAAAATCTACTTATAGTTGTTTTCATCATTATTAAAGCTGTTTCCTTATCTTAGCTAACAGTTTCTGTAACCTATAAACTTCCTGGTTTGTTAGACCAGATTTAACTTTGTTAGCCATGTGACATTTAGCAGATTTGTAGAAAACCTTAGCGTCAGGGAAAAAATACACTATATTCAGGCCTTTCATATTTTTAGTGTCCTGAAGAAAGCCCCTAACAGCAGCAGCATCTTTTCTTTGCTTTCTGATGTTTGACTGAAGGACATGTCACTCTGATCAGAGAGCCAGCTTTCACTGTCACTGTCACTGTCGTCTGACAGATACGACCTTCTTCCAAGCTGCCCTACATTCTGCTTGCTGGCTTTAGCTCCAGCTTCTGCACCAGCATCACTTTCAGCAGAAACGTTCCTCCTTTTACTCTGCCGTTTAGAAACAGGAAGCTCAGTCTCCATCTCCTCTCCCCGACCTGTAGGATCTGTCTCACTGACCTGCGCAGCAGAGACACCAACAGTTTCACTTATTTTTTCTTTACTCTCACAAGACTCAGTTGATCCTGCATGATCATCATCAGTTACAGCTTTTATTCCGGTTTCTTCGCCATCACCCCCTGCAGCCAACTCTACCACCACATCCTCATGCACAACTATATATCTTATATCCTCACCTCCACCATTTTTCCCTTTTTCCCCCTTTTCATTTTCACTTGTCTGCTCAACACCAGCCTCATTCTCTCCATTTACCTTTATGTCTCCCACCTCATCCTCCACCGCTATCGTCTGATCTGTATCCATGGCATTACTAACCACGGTCCCCGGAGCACCAGGGTCCACCGCGACAGACCCCGCAGTGCCCGGCGCGTCAGCGCTTGCTTCGGCCTCACGTGGCTCCGCGGAAGCAGAGCTTCCTTGCCCCGCAGCAACAGACACCGAACCTGACCTGTTCGGACACACCTTTATGGTGTGTCCCTCCTCCCCACAGCGAAAACATTTCATGCCAGATGACGTTGCAAACAATATGTAGTCATATTCCTCCACTTTTACATGAAAGCGCAGGTTAAGTTCCTCTGACTTGTTGGGGAGGATCATAAAAACCTGACGCCTGTGGGAAACAACGTGACTTAATAACGGTGATTTACATCCAGACAAGACTTTCTTAAATGGTGACACAACCTTTCCATATCTGGAAAGTTCCCGTTTGAAAAATCCATCAGTGATGAACGCAGGGACATTGGACAAGGTGATGCGAGTAGCCGGGTGTGCCAGCGGCACAACTGACACGTACGCCCCCCCAACAGTGATACCTTCCTCCACCAGCCTATTAGCCTGCTCCACTTTTTCAACAAACAGGACCACAGCTCCGTTCATTCTGGCAGCAGACTTCACGGAGCTGTGTCCAACCACTTCCCCCACCGCAAGGGCGACCTCCTCCACGCTACACGGAAAAGCCGGTGCTGACTCTGACACCGTGCTTCCGTGTAAGAGTGGCAAGAGAAACAGGATCTCAAGAGTTTGAATTCCTACAGCAGTCACACTAATTATTTTTGGACCAAAAGAGGAATGATCAAGAGTCAGCACACAGCTTCAGTTAATACAACTGGATATTACTGATCAGGCTCGAAATCTAGGTGTAGTGATAGACTCCAATCTGAATCTCAAAGGTCACATAAATGCAATCACAAGGTCACCTTCTATCAAATGAAAATGAAAAGATTAAAGGATTCATGTCGCAATGGGACCTAAAAAAAACTCATCCATGCGTTTATCTTTTGTCACTCAAACAGCTGCAGCTGATCCAGAACGCTGCTGCTCACATCCTCACTAGAACTAGGAAAGTAGAGCACATCACCGTAGTCCTAATTTCTTACACTGACTCCCAGTAGCTCAGATAACAGACTTCAAAATACTTTTACTCGTTTATAAGTCACTGAATGGCTTTGAACCAAAGTACGCTGAAGATCTGCTGTCATTATACTAGGGGTGTGGCGATTCACCGTAAATCAATTAATTGCGATGTGAAACTTGTAAAATCAATAGCGATTCAAAAGTGTTCAAAAATCAATTATTTTTCGTAATAATTAAATGAGAAAAAATTAAAAGTCCGGCGTGCGGCACAAACATTTTTAGGGGACGGACCGGCAGAAACTTCATGGCTGCCGCTAGCGCAGGGCAGCTCATGTTTACCAGACGTCAGCCTGAGTGTAGCTTTAAGTATGAAACACGAAGGAAATTTCCTTTATTCCATCTCGGTCATGACTAATGTGTGGCGGATTGTTACAGGTTTATTTTCTAATATAGATCAATTATTTCAAATTAGATTTTAAAGTCATTTTGGTAATGGTCGACTTGTAAAAGCTGATCTGAAGTTTAATTTTTCTTTTTAACCACATAGGAATATTTTAAATGTTAAAATCAAAAGTCTTCTTTAAGTAAACAGAATATGATTAATGTGTTTAGGGATTGGACCAAGTTTCCTCTTTTATGGAAATCAAAATATGGTCACACTACATTATATTTAAATTGCCAACACACATTTCTTTTAGCTGTCATTGAAAATATGACCGGGATATGATTATGAAACATATTTTGGACATATGTTGGTTGATTTGCGGTTTGACACGAACAAAAGACAGGACATCAATTTGTTTGGATACTTCAATTAATGGAAACTGAATGGATTTAAGAGTAGAAATTAGCCATGGAAGGAATGAAAAAAATTTTTTAAAAAAAATTGGGAAAAAATATGCAACAAAAATAATGGCTAAAAGAGTGCAATGCAAATAAATTGGTCTTGCCTTTTGATTTCGTCTGTTTCTGTAATCACGGTCTGAAAAATGTGAGATGTAAGGAAAAGGCTGTTTCTTCTAATTTGGGGGTTGATCTGGGATTCCAACGTCAATTCCCAAGTGAACTTTTAGTACCCATGAGTGTGTCCCTTTGAAAACATTTCCAGCATAAGTAAAACACAGAATGTAATGTCAGGTTGTCTTCTGAAAGGGATTTTATCTTGGGAGCTTATAATTAGTTTCAGGAGTGCAAGACAATAAGTGATTAGCTTAATATGGGACTTTTGTGCGGTAGAAGAGGAGACATTCGTTCAGTTTGAGGAAGCACAATATAACAGAAGTCCTTTATATTATTATCACTGAGGTATCATTAGATATGTCAGTGCCAAACAAAGGTAACTCTGTACAGAAGCACTCAATGTAGAGTAGGAATGGTTATGAAAAAATGTCTTGCACTTCTATCAGTGGCACCAATGTGTCATCAGAAGCCTCTGGATCAGCAAAACCCATCCTGTTTTCAAGTGTTTCCATACAAATTTTTTTTAAAGCTGCTGCCCAAATGATAATTAACAGCTTAATTCATCTTCCAGCGTTTCAGTCCACTGAGCAGTCTACACACACAAAGCAGGAAGCAGACACCTTTAGAGTATAAGAAACGCTGTGGAGCTGTAAATACCTTATGACTGTAGGTGGCCCAAAAGCATTTTCCAAATAGACTAAACCAAGCTGTGAATAACTACAGATTCCTTTCCCTCTTATGGAAAACCCTTTTGATTTTATTTCCCAATGACTGAAACATCTTTTTTTCCAAAGAGGGAAAATTTAACGCTGTAACTGTTATGAAACCCAATAAGCCATTTTTTACTGCCGACCTTAGTGGGCTCAAGCGCCGGGTGCCCACTGGTAAGGCATTAAAACATTCATAGTGGGATATGCATTTTTAGCAACCTTCTGCTGATACATAAAATTTTAAAGTCACAATTTTTTCAAGATAATAGAACATTTGTTAAAGTCATCAGTTGTCAAAGTCAGTATAAATTACCACAAAGTCGTACTTGTACCTGAAAAAGGCAGGTATTAAAAAACTAATACCATTTTAAAAAATGAGACTGCCCTTGATATCTACAGTGGGGCAAAAAAGTGTTTGGCAGCCACCGATTGTGCAAGTTGTCCCACTTAAAAAGATGAGAGGGGTCTGTAATTTTCACCATAGGTACACTTTAACTGTGAGACAGACCATTAAAAAAATCCAGAAAATTACATTATATTAATTTTTTAAGAATTTATTTCTATAATGGTGCAGGAAATAAATATTTAGCACCTACAAACAAGCCAGAACTCTAGCCCTAACATACATGTTATTACTTCTTTAAGAAGCTCTTCGATCCTCCACTCCTTACATGTAATGGCACTTGTTGGAACTCATCTGTATAATAGACAACTGTGACACCTTTCGGAAGGGAATCACATGTTCTCTTGTTGATGATACACTTGTCTCTCAGTGTTTAACCCCGTCTATTTCCTAGAGAATTGGCCAAGAGCTTATTTGTTTAGCTCTTTCTCTCCTAAATAAAGCACCTAAAGGAGCTACTAGTCCCATTAACTTTTTTTAAATTAAATCAATCTTTTGAATTTTTCTTTCTAAAAACATTTATTCCTCAGTTTTTGGCAGAGACATTATTGCATATTATATATATATATAATCTTGACTTTGTCATCACTCCACATAACACTCCACTTGTGCTTTATTGACTGCCAGTCTTGTTTTCTTGTTGTGTTTACCGCTAACCTTGTGTGGAGGGTTAATGCATGTGTCCCCTATTCCATGTTTAGGTCCACTTACAGGTGAGGGGATTAAAAATAGCATTTTAGGCCATTGTCTTTGTTTCCGTGCGTATAAGAACATTTCTGGAAACGGCCCCATGTGTATGCGGTAGTTTTTAAAATGATAACCGGTTATAGAAAAACGTTTACCATGTGGCAACGCCTTTGAGAAATTTGCTGGGAGTCAAAACGGTGCATAAGACAGGGTCTGCTAAAGGTCTCCACTATCACTCACTATTATGAATCCTCTATTGTGATCAGGCTCAAAATCGTGATACAATATAAAATTCTCACTCACTGGCATTTTAACGGTGCCCATCTATTACAGTGAACTGCGCTGAAGTAAAATGGTAGGGATTGTAACCGTTCCAAATATGCTACAGTTACTCACACAGCAAGCAATCACATATCGTCTCAGTAAACCATTGCCTCGAAAACATCTTTACCATTCACCATAATTCAAAGTCCTCTATGTGTATTTATTTTGTTAAATCAGCCTTGAGGCATCAGCCAGTTTGTTATTTCATAAGTGCAGCCAACTCTGTACCACTGAAAGTGATGTTGGCAGACAAGTCTTGAGTATACTTAAACAGTCCGTTTAAGTAGCTAGAAACGAACATGAACTAAATCATGAAGTTTTTGATTTTTATACAGAGAAAACAGCTTCTAAAACTATCATGTGGAGATTTCTTTGTTCAGTGTGCTAGACTGGGTTTTCTTTGTTTGCCAATAAACCCCATTTCCTTTGCTAATATTCCCCGCCCATCCTGCCTGCTCCTCTTGTTCCCCTAATCTATAATACAAGTGTTGGACCGGACCTCTAGCAGAAACCTTATCGCATATCCTTTGAGGTAAACAGCGGTTCAGTGAACTCACTTCTTGGCAGGGATATTCACACTGCCGCCAGAGTTCTCCTCCCAGTCCCTGCCTGAAAGAGGAGAAATAATATTTCCCCAGAGAGGAAGATGTCAGGAAAGAAAAGAAGAGGACTAAAAAGAACAAAAGAACTCAGCCTGGAGGGTCAGACTGTGAGCCACAATGCCCTCTTAAAGAAAACTCGACTTGTTTGAGTTGGTGGAAATGCTTTGTTGATAAAAAGGCTGCTGCTCCATATCTTACTTAACAGAGACTTCCTTTTTAAACAAAGCCACCATAAATAATAATAATAATGCAGAAGCTAACTGTTTAGGTAAGCGTTTTTCATGAGTGCAACAGAGTGCATGCATATGCTTTGCTATGCAGTGACTTCAAGCTTAGAGGCATTGCTTTTGACTTTTTTGTTTTTGTTTTCATTCCACAACAAAACACTATGGCCTTACAGCACTTATCTGGAGAATAATTACACTGATATACCCTCAAACTAACCAGAGCTTCACACTGTCCCTGTGTTGAATAGAAACCACATGCTCCTTCTCGGCCAATGCAGTTTAAAAATAAAATTAATCTCACAGGGCATCCAGTGAGGATCTGCGTGCACTTTAGAAAATATTCACATGCCAGTTGTCTTTTAACTGTTTAATAATGAAATAAATCCTGCAATATCACTCCCCCCAAGAGTGAAACTAACAATCCCTGCAAAGTCTGTAAAAATGCTTTTTATTCATTTAAACATCTTTGTCAGTTAATTTATGACTGTCTTTAGGTATGTCACACACAGAACTGGGATGCACGGCGACACAGTTGGTAGAATTTATGCATTTTGGTCCTGGGGCTGAGTATGTATATGAATACTTGTTTGTCCTGCATCTCTCTATGCATCTTGTGATCAGGGGTCGCGTTAACTGAATATTTTCTGCATTTGACCAGTTTTGTAAACGGTGACAGAAAAATCCGAAGGCCATCTGTCATTATCAAACCCCCAGACGGTCGTGGCAGATGGCCGCTCCTACTGAGCCTGGTTCTATTGGAGGTTTCTTCCTGTTAAACGGGAGTTTTTCCTCTCCACCATCATTGAAGAGTTACTGAGGCTTTGGAGCGAATCGCTTGTAAGAGCCAGGTGTCATCCCAACCACTACTGCATGATTTCCTCCCACCGAAGCGATACCTCAGTCATATCATAGTCAGGAAACGGCTCGTTCAAAGAGTCTTCCAGACTTCTGATAACTTCCAATCCGAAATATGTTTTCCATCATTTCAAAACTTTGGCTGAAATGGTGCTTAATTCCAGTTTGCAGTGTGGCAGATTCAGCCTCCAGTACCACATCTAAACTCGAACACAGATGGATGCCACCCAAACTGAATGGGTCAAAGAATTCCTGACAAACCATAGCTTGTGTTAAGCAGCACCAAAGGTACTGTGCTCTCACTATTCCTTTTCACTCTGTTCACCTCAGACTCCTGTCATCTACATTAATTCAGTTACATACATTGCATTACAATCCCAGTAGACCTAGGTAATTATTCAATTTCATGGATAAATAGAATTTGCTCTTTATAAAGATTTAATTTTTGGAAAATCTGGATTTCCCTCCTCTATGCACTCATGTTTCTGTAGTTCAGAATGATTTCAGGGCACCCAGGGCCTACCATTTAGTTTTACAAATATGCTCTACAGCTTGCTTTTATTTAAGGCTTTCAATTAAGGTTAACTCCCCTACCATGTGCATGTTCTTTTTAGGATCAGAAAGGGCGTTAAAAGAATTCTGAGATTTGTTTTTTTAAGCCATATCACCATACCAAGTTATAAAGACAACGTGGTCAAACTCATTTTAATGTGTCAACTGGTAAAGGTTTGATAGTTTTTATAAGGCAATAATCTATGATGTCAAAATAAATGCTAACATGCCCCATTTATTCTGAGACAAAAGCAGCTGATATTAGCTCCAACGGTATACCTCGGGCTGTTTGCTTCAATACTCAAAGAAATGATCATTTTCTCTCACTCGCTTTCTTTTGTATTTCTTTTTTGATAACCTGATCTCTTCTGTTGGCCTGCCTGCCTGGGCCACATCACCCTTTATGTTACTCAGTCCAATCGAGTGCATGTGTGAACTAAACATTTGGACTATTTTAAAGCATCAAGACAACACAAAAGCCCTTTTTATGCCAGGCTTTTTGATGGCCTCTGCATAAAATAAATTTTATAAGGCGCATATATATATATATATATATATATATATATATATATATATATATATATATATATATATATATATATATATATATATATATATATATATATATATATATATATATATATATCTGCTTAAAGCAGCTACATTATCAATGGAAGGTCCTCATGGTCTCCAAGACAAGAATACATTTCCAGATAAAGTTATGTTACCACCATGAGCTGAACTGTTTGTACAGGTCAAAACTAAAGACGCAGATCAGCAATGCCAGAAATCCACAGTCCTGATGCGTAATTATGTAGTGGTAAGTCCTGACCTTGGTTTGGACACAGAGTGGGAGGTCTGTCTACTACTCTGGTCTCAGCCTTAAACTTTCATTTAAATATTTAAGCCACGTGTCCCATTTTGCCCAAAGTTGGAGAAATTGACCTGAATAAATGTTTCTTCCCCAGGGTCAATGAGACATTGGAGTGAATAAACCAAGTGGACAAAGAAAACCTGCTGCTTAGGGAAAGAATTTAAGAAGGGAGAACAGCATATTTTATTTGATTGATCCAAGGTTGCTTGTTATACAAGACGGGTAATAGTGTTACTTTATTCTTTGCATTTTCATTAGATTAACATAACTTTAAAATTGAGTACTATGCTCTGAATGTGAGACTTGTGGGAAAGCCTTATTTATCCAAAAAAGGTTCAGCAGATGACTTTAATGGCTTATTTGCAGAACAACCCAACAGTTATACAAATTCATTTACAAGACTATATACCTCAAAGCCTAACCTCAGCAGCCAGCTAGGGTTGTCTGTCTACTCTTACAATTGAAGGTTAAGTGCATTGCCCAAGGTCACCTAGATGGTAGTCGTTTGAGGGAAGGGGGAATGCTTCTGCTCAACTGTCCTCAAAATTTTTGCAGCTGGAACGCTATAAACACCCAGCTTCTTTTAGGCAAGTGTGCTATTTAGCATTGTGAGTAAAATAAATGAGAGACTGGGCAAAAAAAACAGCTGTTAATTTATCAGCACATCTCCATGAGGATTAGAAAGGTCTTAAATCAGTTTGTCAGAGTCTAACCCCAGTTCCTGTCATCTAATACGTTTCAGTAGAATAGAAAGGGCAGAGAGGGGCAAAATGTGGATAAATCCCTTCCCCCACGCATTCCTTAAGGCTGAAGTTTGAGGTCAGAAGGCAGTGAGCTCTAAATTCATGCCAGACACCAGGAGGAGATGGAAGAACAGCGAGTGGAGCACTCTTTAAATTGACACAACACATCCTGCCTTTGTCCCAGGATAACCTCACAACCACGTCAGCTAAAGTGATGGTTGACATAACAACTTGATGTGCCTGTTTGTACCATAACTTCAGCCCCGCTGTGAGGCCTGCTTCAGGGTTTTAATCCTTTTTACTTGAGGCACATTTTTCATACTCGTTTTATTTAAAGAACACATTCTGCAGGTCTGATCCAGGTTTATGATCTGGATTACAGATCTAATTATCCTTTTCCACTAGCACCTACTCGGCTCGTTTTGTCTAGGCTCTTCTCAACTCTACACAGAGCTAAAAAACCAGCTCTATGTGGGTGGGCTCTTCGTAACAGGGCGGCCCCAGAGTCCGAAAAGTAATGTGACGCGAACACAGCACAACAAGCAACTAGTCATTGGACCACAATGTCATTTTAAGCATTACAGCTTTCCTAAAAGCTCCAAAAACGCTTGGTTGGTCTTGTGAGTTTTTACAAATGGCAGGTCATCCCCTAGTTAGTGACCAGCATTCTTCTGATGTCACATTTTCAGCCCGACTTCGCACGCTTGGAACCCCAGCAAAGTAGGTACTGAAAAAGTGGCAAGTACCATGTAGCAGTTTTTATTTTAAACACCCTTATAAGAAGTAGAGACAAGTTGAGCTGCACTGAGTAGTTACTAGAGGAAGAGGGGCATAAGTGAGCCAGCTGTTTGTTAATACATGAACCATCTATGTTAAGAGTTATGTCTGACAAAGCAAGCATCCTTATCGTTCTTAAAAGGTGAAGATCCCCTTTCTCCTATTCTATGTATCAGTGAATTTCCTGCCCCAGGCTAGGGCAGTTAATTGAGAAGTTCCTTAACAGGTGACTTCTGTGGAGGAAGCCTCAAACAATGCTAAAGTAAATAACCAGCTAGAAAGATTAACATGGGTGTTTCCAGCATTTCTTCTAGGAAATCAGGGGAAGTAAGTTGGCATCTACTCCTCTGGAAAAGGTGTGTGAGCCTGTTTTCTACATTATATCTGGAACCACAACCTTTGAAAATGTATCCAACAAGGAGCCCATCAGGACAGCTTTGTTCCTGCCGCAAACTCGTGGACAGTTCAACATCATAGTGTACATGCACATCTAAATCGAGCTATGACAATAATCGAATTAATACCTTAACCAGAATGGGATCCTTTATCGGAGTCTACATGTTCTCTAAGTAATTTGAATTATTGAATGAAGTGTGTTCATGTTGGCATTCTTTCGGTTGGCCTATTGCGGCACACAAATAGTAAACAAATGCATTGCGGCAGCAAAGCAAGCTGAGTAAAAGGAGGATATGCTCATTAAGCGAAGAAATGGATGACAACAGCACTGTACAATTTGTACGTACTGTTCTGTTTGATTGTGTTACACGTGTTGTTGCTGCCGTGTTGTTGTTTTAATGGTATTACTCCTGCTTCCACTGTCCCATCACTTCTGGAGAGGGAGTGTCCAGGCCAGTCACTCGGTTCGGTTTTCTCTTACTGCATGTATACCTACTCAGCGTTCTCATAAAGAGGAATATACAAAGCCAAGAAACACACAAAACAGTTGCACCATTCTGCAAATAAAATCATTGGACATTTTTAACATTCTTTGTCATGTTTTTTCAGTTATGACAACCAACAGGAACAAATATCTTTGATTTATTCAGGTGTGATCATGGCTGACTGGCTCAGTGGGTAGAGTAGTCCTCTTGCAATCGGAAAGTTGTAGGTTTGATTCCAGCTTCCTGCTGTCATATGTCGATGAGCCCCAGTGCAAGGCACTGAATCCCAAATTGCCTATCAATCTGCATGCCGGTGTATGATTGTGTGCGTATTTATGAGTATAACTAGAAAAGCGCTATAGAAGTTCAGTATATTTACCATTTACCTTTTATAAACAGCTTCTCAGCAGATGAGCCAACATCAGTCTGGGTTGGTCAGAAAAACATAACCAAACCAAACCAGAATCCTCATTTGGCAGATGATCTTAATAGCTTTTCTTGCTGTTTTAAAAAGCAGCTGTTCACACCGCCCACTTATTCCACCCCATCTTACTGTGACACAAAAGCTCTACAATGCACTAGCATGAGCAGCTCAAGGCAAATTTGCCTCCAGTATGTGTGTGTTTGTAAATAAATCATATTTTTATGTTTTTTCATGCTCTTAAAATAGGCTTACGTCATAACATTTTAATCACTGGATAAAGAAATGGAAAGCATGTTGCAAATACCCAATCATCAGAACATTCACTAGGTTAATCGATTAGTAAAGTAATCGACAGCTCCAACCCTAACATGCACCAACCATCCTGCCCTTCCCTCAGACCCCCTGACTGGAATGAAGATTTTTAAGAAGACTGTGGATAGACTCTTTCAGTGTCAGAAGACCAGGAGAGCTCCAAGATCTGATGGGATGTCCTGAAAGCCTGTGCTGAGCAACTGGCCAGCATCTCGACTCAGATATTCAACAAGTCCCTACTTAACATGTCTTTACATTTAAAAGCAAAAAGAAACCCAAGTAAAATTCCTTGTTTGTGTACGCAGACTTGGCCAATAAAGCCAATTCTAATTCCAGGCAAAATGTGCTACACCCAAGCAGCAAAGCAATAGATAAAGTTTATCATTATGTGTAGGTCTTCAGTTTGACAGAAGACAAATCTTGTTAACCCACAATATTTACTTCCACTGTGAACTATTAGTTTTACACCAGACTGCAAAAATGCTTTTGGTTTTTCTTTAGTGCTGCATTAAGTCAATTTGATCACATCATGTGTCAGGGAAAAAAGTCATTGGCATTGTAAAAAAAAAAAAAAAAACAACTTCAAAATGCACTGGAACAGGGAAAAAGTTGTGAAATGGCTTTTCCATTCCTGCTCCAGTTTCCCAGCTGGGACTTTATCCAAACATTTTCAGTTGGGAGAAACAGTTCTTGCTCTGAAACTAAGCATGCTGTGGAGATATGTCAATTAGTCAACTCCCACTTCTTGCTGCTCTATCAATCTCCAATATGCCACTTGTTTGGTTACCAAAAACCAAAAGCTTTCATGTAATCTGTCTAAACAACCCAATGTCTTTCCTTAAGTCAGCGACACAATGGTGGTTATGTCACCGAAGGCTTTGCTGTGGTTGACCATGTCACAAAGCAAGGGGGATCCTTGCTTTGTGGCATGGTTGAATCAAATGAGAAGAAAATGTCAAGATTCAATGTCGGGCCAAAGTGTGCTGTGCAGAAAACACTAAAGATAAATCACTTCTTCAGACAAATAAATGTAAACCTGGTTCTACTCAGAGAGTGTGACTGTAAGCCAACTCTTGTTGCCAATATACTCCAAACCGATGCCTCAGGAGGTAATTGTGTTACTCCGTCTCAAGCATCAGCCACTATGGTGGTATCAGTTTCTTTAGGTTGAAATGGTTTGAATCCTATTTAAAAAGATAGGTCTTTCACAGTTTTGATTAATAACGCATCTTCCTCCATGGCTCCTTTATCATGTGGGGTGCCACAGGGTTGCATCTTGGTCTCCTATATACACACACACTGTTATAAGCTTAAGAATTAATTACTCGAAAGCTCTTTAGGTCGCATTCTCTCAGTTGTCCCACAATATGCTTAAACTGGTCCAGAATGCAGCTCCACAACTTTTAACTAACCCCTTCAAAATTGGTTTGGCTAAATAAAATAAGTCCACCTTTATTGTGCACGTTATTGTATAATAAGGGTTTCTGCAAGTTTTAACAAAGTAAAATTAACTTTGTTCTCCCAAAGCCACTTTGTAACAAATTTGGTGGTATACTTAGGGTCATTGTCCATTTGGAAGACTCATTTGTGTCTAACCTTCAACTTCCTGACTGATATTGAGATATTATTTTCAATATTTGCACATGGCGTTCTTTCCTTGTGATTACCCTTTGTGAAGTTAAGTCTTTCCTGCAGCCCAAAATGCATTTGCAAACTGTATTTTGGCTTATTATGTTGCTTTAGGAGTAATGGCTTTTGGTTTTTAGCCGATGCAGGTAAATTACTTGTTCTATAGGGTTTTTCCACTAAAAATGAATCTGTGCTAGTTCAGTGCTGGTGCCAGAGCCAGTGCTTAGTTGGTTAAATTAAAAAACTGGTTGCTTTTCCACTGACGTAGTTCTTAAAAAGCTAGAAAGGTTTTTGAAAGTAGATTTCGACAAAAGAATTAAGACGTAACAAAATGAAATATAATCCTTAGTATGAAAACTATTGAAATGTTTAAGGGTTGTTAAGGCCAAAAATTTTGATGAAGGAATTTAAGACGTTTTATGACTACAAAAAGCCTGTTGAAGGTAGGAGATGATTGGGGGGGGCAGTTTGGCAAAATTCATCTTAACCATACCTAACAAATGTTAAGAGTATGCATAAAAGTAAATTGTAGACTAGAATTCAAAAAAGCCTTTTATTTTCAAACTACTGAGGGGGTGAGGGGGTCTTCTATTTCAGAAAAAGAAGAAATGTAACTCTAAATGACACCAAATCTTCAGACAACGCCACCCAAATCGTGTGTATACTACATTAATTATAGCTACACTTCCAGAGGCTATCAAAGTGCAAAAAAGAAAACTAATATGATTAAAGTTGATGTGCATATAAAGCAACACAACAGGGGAAGATGAGGAAAAAAAGAGTAGAGGGTGAAAAGGGTGGAGGAGGTGGGTGAGGTTCACTCTGCTCTCCAACATCAACACAGATGGAAATCATTTGTTTCTACAAGCGGGAGGACTGGTCCACATTCTGTTTGAGCAAGCGTGCTGCAGAGCCTTGAATGCCCCATAGGACCCAATTGATGATGTGACTGGAACACTGGCTGGAATCAACTGGAACATGCAATAGAGCTGAAACAATTGACAGAACAACCTACATGTAAAAGCCAGCAGCTTTTTGAGGCCTTCGTGCTTTTTTGGAGAAAATATTTCAAATTCTTTGCTGAACAAACTAAAGAACTGAAAGAAGTCATATTGGACTGAAAAGACTTCTGACCTTAAGCTCAGTCAGGAGTAAAACAAAAATATTTCTGGTGCATTACCGCTTTGCTCTTCACCTAAATAAGCAGTAGACATTGCATTTATCAGCAACTTTGAATGCCTCCAGACACCAAAGTTAGTTTATGAACTGGTCCCTTCACCAGTTTACATCCTCATTTTTTACCAAAGTATTGACATTCCATTCCTTCCTAGTTCTGTTTTGGTCCCATAAACAAAACCATTTTAAAACAGATGCACCTAAACCTTTGTAGTTATTTATTCTCATGAATCAATAATATCATTTAAACATTGTGAGGTATAATTTAGCTGGACATCATTTTCAGAAAAATGTATTTTAAACTATTTGTGTTCATTTTAATTCTGATCCATGTTTTGGGCCAGATGACTTATGTAATATGAAGGATTATGAAGCCTGATCAAACGAGAATAACTCTAGATGGTGAATATTATAATTTAGAGTTGTAGAAGCACATTACTTTACAGTGGATTTTGAGTGGACTTTAGAACATCAAATTAAAGTTTCACTATTTAAACCACATAAGAAACACCCCTATGGAATCTATTAACAGGTATGATAGATTATATAGATAGATTAGATTATATAGATAGATTAGATTATATAAGATTAGATTATATAAGATTAGATTATTTAGATTAGATTAGATTAGATTAGATTAGATTAGATTAGATTAGATTAGATTAGATTAGATTAGATTAGATTAGATTAGATAAGATAAGATAAGATAAGATAAGATAAGATAAGATAAGATTAGATTAGATAAGATTAGATAAGATTAGATAAGATTAGATAAGATTAGATAAGATAAATAGATAGATAGATACCCATGATAGGTATGAAACAATCCATGGTGAGATGAAAACTACAAAGGTACTACAAACAATTTAATGGTAAATAAATGTTAAAATGCCCTGTATATGTATAGCGCCTTATCTAGTTCAGAGGACCCCAAAGTGTTTTATACTACATGCAGTCATTCATTCATTCCCACACTGGTGATGGTAAGCCACATTACATTACATATACAGCGCACCTGCTCTTGGGCACACTGACGGAAGCAATTGTATAGTATTGGTTTCATTATAAACAATACTAAAAAATGTGTTCTTTACAGATACTAATTTGCATTAAAATCAGTATAACTGGCCCATTTCAATCTTTCCAAGTTGGTGCACAACTTCACACAGCAGAGCCACAAACACAGGTACTCAGCCCCACCACCTCCTGTAGGTACTCACCTGAACAAGCATGGCTAACAAACAAAACCATATGTCTGGTGCCTAGAGAATCTGTGGCAGTCTTTAGTTGAAAAACCAAAACAATTGTTTGGAGATATTTTGGCCATGCTAGCTGTACTAGCAGCATAGTACAACTAGAACCATGATGAAGCACCCTAAAGACTGACGCTGTTAAGTAGTAAACATGTCAAATGCCATAAGAAAGCCTCATTTGTTTTAATATTAGCAATTTACTGATGGCAGCATTAGTTTGATACTTTAGTCTAAGTTGTTATATAGAAATATTTCCCGATTATCTCCGCACTGATCGACTGATCCGCCCTACAGGGGTTACAGACCCGGGCCCAGAGGAATTTAGCTGGGGGGGCTGGGGCTTATTTTGTGTGTATGCATCCTCCACTCACATGATTCCAAGATGGCAGCCCACAGAGAAGATTACATTTTAGAAGATAAACTCGTGGGTACTCGACCGTAACCCATATTTTCCTAACCTTCAAACGGTGGCGGCGGCGGCGGCGGCGGCGATGCCTCATAAACAAAATGAAAAGCAGCATTTCTTCCAAATCGGTCTGTGTCTCCGTTTCATTCATTGTTTTGAAATGAAAACAGGGGGCTACCATCTTGGAATCATGTGAGCGGAGGATGCGTTCTGATTGGTCGCTTGAATATTTGCCCTCAGCACTCAGCTCACGTTGAGCGCACAGTGAGTTTTTCACCTCGCAAGGCGAAAAATATCAAACCTGTTAGATTTTCACCTCAACGCCTCACGAGGCAGAAAACGGACCAAAAATTAGTCGCACACAGCGAGCAATCTGCTGAGCAAACGGCCTCGAGTGACTTTTTGCTCAGCAGATAGCTCTCGTGTGCGGCAGGCTTTAGCGTTCCTTGGGCCCATCCCGCTTCCTATTTTAAATCCACTGATCTTCTGACTTCTAACATCCATCAACTTATGTTTATTTATTTTATATCATTGGAGAGCTAAGAGTCTTGTGATTCCAATTTTATATGCAAATCATGGATACAATTATAATTTCATATTTTCCAGTGTATTAAAAATCATATTACATGGTAACAATAGCACTTAGATATATTATCATTCTTATATTATATTATCACACTGGCATCTGTAGGAAAGTTTCAATACCAAAATCACAGTTGATAAAAAAAAGACAAAAAAAAAGGTCAAACATGGTGGTGGTGGGCTATGGCATGATTTTCCATAACTAATAGAACAATTCTAATTTAGCCAAAAATCCTTGAGGACATTGCCCACCCATCAGTTTGTGACCTTAATCTCAAGAACACTTGGACTATTCAGCAGCACCAATGATTCAAAAGGTGCCAGACAGATCACCTCAGACAGGCTTAAAAACTAAATGAATGGGTAGAAGTGGCCTAGTCAAAGCATATACTTAAATGCAATTGAGTCACAATACATAAATCAGTACATTGTATGTAATTGAGCAATATTTTGTGCCAAAATATTTCCATTTGTATGCTTTTTTGTTTTCCTCATGTGTCTCCCTCTTTCTACCAGGGACTCAATGAAAATAGTCTCATTAATGTATTACTTAATTCCTTGCAACAAAAACCAACTTTCATCACACATGCTGTTTTTAGCGCTGCCACGGCAACTGGTAAACCCTGTGATTTTCAGTTGATGCGTGGGAGAACTTTGGCAACAAAAACAGCACTGGAAAATACTGACTGATGATGTGAAACTTACCAGCCATGGGTGGGGAATCTCTGGGAGGGGCATCTGAGGCGGGGCGGGTAGACCACTATGCATCTCAGACTTAAATGAAGGTTCTACAAAGACGAAGACCTCATATCAACACCAGTTGTCAAAAAACAAGAATCACATAACACAATGAAGCTATCTGAACCCGAGGCCAACTTCAAACACATGTAAAGAGAGTGTGAGATCAGATTCTGTGACTCTTTGTCTCACCTTTGTCTGAAAGGACACGGTGCAGGATGTTGGAGAGTTGCACCTTCTTCTCTCGGACCCCAGCACTCAGATACTCCCTGTCCAGCAGGTCCAGGAACAGGCGAAGCTCGGTCACCAGCTCCTCCATCGCTACGTAACAAACACAATACTGACATGAGGTTTCTTTTAAGGCCACCTAGTTTGTATCATCCATAACATCAAAGACAAAACTCTTGTTGGCTGGAAAACTTAAAGCCTTGTGCAATACACTGATGACAGGCTGATGGTTACGACAAAACCAAGCGGTACACTGACTGTAAAAGTATTCAGATTCCTAAAACTTTTTCACATTTTTGTCAGACTACAACCATACATTTCCATAGGTACTTCTCAGCAGGCTCTGGATAAACTTTTCAGTCCCTTCTGAAAAAAAAAAAAAAAAACATCCCCACAGTATAATGTCACCAACATCATGTATCCCCTTGATGTAGGGCTGGGTGATATGGCTTAAAATAAAATCTCCAATTTTTTCATACCAAATCCACTTTTAATTGATTTTCCCCACTTGACTTTTCTTAAGAGATTACAAAGGAGTGACTCTGGCTCAGTAGGTAAAATAGTTGTCTTGCAATCGGAGGGTTGAAGGTTCAATTCCAGCTTCCTCGTCACATGCGATGTGCCTTTGGGCAAGAGACTTATCCCCAAGCTGCCTACCGAACTCCATGTGTGTGTGTTGTGAGTGCGAATGAGTGAATATGGATCCAGTGTAAAGCGTTTTGAGTGGTCAGTATGACTACTAGTAGTAGTATGACACACTATACAAGTTCAGTCCATTTACAAATGAATATTTTCAAAAACTTGCTTTTATTTCAGTCATCCCATGTGGGAGTGACCTGAATTTAAAGTCCAACTAAAAACAAGCTGTAAAGTATCCTTGTAAAACGAGATGGTATAATCGATAAAATTGATTTATCACTCAGCCCTACCTTGAAGCAACACTATGTAGTTTTTCAACTTTCATAATATATTTCCTAGACCCTTGTGATGGTACATCGACTTACAATAGATTGAATGACACGCATGCGATAGCCTGACTGGGTCTGTATCGCTATTACTGGGTCTGTATCGTTATTACTGGCACTACGTAACTTCGGGGTGCGGGTAGTGACCTGTGCACAAAAAGAACAACAAAATTCGAGTGCTGCTTTACGGCATACCTCACTTCCGCCCCCCACGTGAGCCAAACAAGCATTTGTTTGCTGGCTGCAGGCCGATAGTCTTATTTATTTTTCTGGTGAAAGAATCTTGCCTCAGGCTATAATGCAAATCCATTTTTCAACTTTACAGATTCATCTATGGTAGCTTGATATTATAATATTGACGATTACGGCTATAGGCTACCTACCACAATAACCTGAATCGAATTAGCTTATCCATTATGTAAAACAGTAGCCTGCTATAATGACGCTGGCTTGTAAAAGTGAGCTACACGATCTTTTGCGTTTGAAGAAAAAAAACATGAAATTGTATTCGTATGTACGCTGGCGTAGAGCTGTCACCCATATAAAAAAGAAATTAGACCCTATCAAGTTATAACATGATGGTTTATGGTAAGGACGTGAAAACAACGTGAAATTATTAAACTATCACGTTATAACGTGAAACGGTCTAATTTCTTTATTATATGGCTGACAGCTCTAAGCCGCTGTACATATGACATGCTGAAATATAGAAAATGTACCTGGGATGAAGACATTTGACACGGAACAAAGGCTGCCCAAGACGTGAAAATCTGTAATGTTAGAGGGTATCGTTTGTCAATGCACGTGAATCCCCTGGTGTAACCATAACAGATTTTACGACAGTGGTAGAAAACAATACCTTTTTCCCCAACTGTAGGGGGACCCCGAGAGCAAAACTTGCATAGCGTTGCTTAAATGGCTTGTGTCAAATTTCAAACAGCACATATTCTGGCTTTTATTTAACAATAGCTTATTTCTGCCAGTGTTCTATTAAAACGTCAGATTTGTGGCGGGTATATAGTAACCTAATAGCAGTCATTGGGATATATTCTCCCACTTGATCCATGCTCTCTCCATGTTGAGATGAAGGACTGAGCAGAGCTCTGTGAGACATTCAAGGTCTTCACAGAACAGCTGTATTCATATTCAGATTACATTACAGACAGGTGAACTCTGTTTAAGCTATGGTCACAAATGTTCTTATGAACAAAAGGTTGGGTATGAATCTCCCAGTTTGTACAAAATCTGGAGTTTTTAGACATTCGCGGAAGGGGGCATAGTTTCTTACAGCCTTTTTACAAAGTTGGTACAGCTGTCGTTTAATTCGCGAGGGCAACAGACGCTAGCCGTAGAGTGCTTTCTATGGGTGCCTTGGAAGCTTCCTACAGTATACATACAGCCATCTTACAAAAAAGATTGTAAGGTAGCCACATGGCACTCCTATGAGCAACTCGCCCGAATCTCATAGTGCAATTAGGAAGATCCTACAGCTTTCTGAACGTTTTGTTGGGATAGCAATATCTCCAGAATTTAGTGTCCAAATCATCACATCTGTTGTAAAATTTGTGGAATAGTTTCTAATTTTCAAGATGGCAATAATGCAGAGAAGACTACCGCTGCACCCTTCTGCAGGTCCAGTTATAGGTCAAAGAAGAAGATCTAGGGGTTGTAGCCACTTCTTTTGATCAGCACCAGCAGAAGGACAGGAAAGAAGACTACCAGCAGTAGGAGACTGTTTTATGAGCTGGACCGTGATTCAAAGGGTTATATATGCCCTCAAGTACTTCAAGAACATACTTCCACCTTAAACAAAACCTTACTTTTCCCTTACTTTCGCCTTATGGCCGGAGACGTTTGTATGAACACTTAAATCATCTTCATAAGGTTATCATAGGAACGCTGTAAGGGCCCCCAAGAACAACATAATGTAGGATTCTGGGATGGTCTCCTGACGCTAAATAAGCCACGAACATCAAGAGTTGTTCTTTGGTTGCTCCTAAGATATTCATGCAAAAAGAGTTTTTGTTGCGTGTTCACAGAAAATGTTTGGACATAGTCATCGACCTGGCCACGAACTTGGAATAGGCTACAAATGCTGGAATCTTATAAGGCTGCCTTAAGGACGCCATAGGAAATGCTCCAAAAATTGTTAGTATGGAATTTGCAGCCATTCATACGGGTCACAGAGCCTCGACTCATTAAGTGGCTTCCGGGGGCATCTGATGCATCTGGATTTTATTTAAAGGGATCAGAGAAAAGGGACTTGAATCCATATGCAGAGCACACTTTGCATTGTTTACAAATAAAAAAAAACATCTGAAATGTATCATCATTCCTCAGGTCAGAATGATGCACTACTTTGTATTGGCCTGTAACATAAAATCTCAATAAAACATTTAAGTTTCTGACTGGAACGGGAAAAAGGGGGACAAGTTCAAAGGGTATTAAACACTGTAAATCTGCCAAATACTGCAGTTTTAAACCATTTAACAGAAACAACTTACCATAATAATTACTGACTAATCTGACTCTCTTGAATTGATCTTGTTTTCTCTGTGCTGAGGCCTCTCTAAGTTATTTTAACACACAAGCACACTAAAACACACGTTTTGTGGTGGTGTACTTTACGTTTTGGGAACTCCTTGTGTTTCACACAGTTTTTCTTGAAGTGGTAAGGTCTCGCTAGCTCAGTTAGCTTAGCTTCATTGCGGCTATGGCTAATCTTCTTTCTCCTGTCTAACTCTTCTCTTCTCTCTTGCTCTTTCTATCAGATGTTTAGTTACTTCCCTGTCTCCTATAGTGATAATGGTTACTGTAATAAATGTAATATTTTTGTAGCTTTGGAGGCGAGGGTATCAGAATTAAAAGCAAGGCTCCGCGCTGTTGAAAAACCAGCAGATAGCCGAAGCCCATTAGCCAGCGCGGAGCCAACAAGGATAGAACCCCCTAGCCGTCCTCGGGTAGAGCCCGCGCAGCCGGGACCTCAGGCCGGCTGGGTGAAGGTACGTAGGAAGCATAGTTCTAGGACCCAGCCCACGGGCCACCACCAACCGGTCCACGTTTCTAACAGATTTTCCCTGCTCAGCGACACACCCGCTGAGAAGCCGACCCTGGTAACTGGCAGCTCCATAGTTAGAAACGTGGCATTAGAGACACCATTGACCATAGTCCAATTCTTGTTAGGGACCAGAACGGGCGACATCAAATCCTACCTGAGACTGGTGGCTAAGGATAAGCGTAAATACAGTAATTGATTGATTGAAGTGATTGTTATTCACGCTGGCGGTAATGACACACGGTTACCCCAATCGGAGGTCACTAAAATTAGTGTTGCTTCGGAGTGTAAGTTTGCCAAAACAATGTCAAACTCTGTAATCTTTTCTGGTCCCCTACCTGATCGGACCAGTGACGACATGTTTAGCCGCATGCTGTCATTCCATCAATGGTTGTCTAGGTGGTGTCCTGCAAATGATGTGGACTACATTGATAACTGGCGAACATTTTGGGGAAAACCTGGTCTGATCCGGAGAGACGGCATCCATCCCACTTTGGATGGAGCAGCTCTTTTTTCTAGGAATATTGCCAAAATTAATAGTCCTCCAAAACACTGACAATCCAGGGTCCAGACCAGGAAGCAGAGTCGCAATTT
Organism: Valencia hispanica; assembly: GCA_963556495.2. Classification (NCBI taxonomy): domain Eukaryota; kingdom Metazoa; phylum Chordata; class Actinopteri; order Cyprinodontiformes; family Valenciidae; genus Valencia; species Valencia hispanica. The sequence goes on along the minus strand of OY747714.1, from coordinate 8,033,800 downwards.
AACCCACCTTAGCCCACGGCCAAAATAAAAAGGATTAAAAGTTAAGCCAACAAAAGCAAATTGTGGAAATCTCAAAGATAAATGCGGCTTTGACTGAACAGAAAAATAACTATTAAATGTGGTTTATTAAACATAAGATCTCTCTCTCCTCAAAGACTTTATTAGTAAATGACTTGATTTGTGATAATCACATTGATTTGCTTTGTCTCACAGAAACCTGGTTGCAGAAGGAGGATTATGTCAGTATAAATGAGTCAACTCCTTCCAGTCATTAAATTTTTTACATTCCTAGAAATACTGGGCGAGGAGGAGGATTTTACAACCATTTTTCATTCTGATTTCCTAATTAGTCCCAGACCAATTGTTAGCTACAGTTCTTTTGAACATCTAACCCAGTGTTTCTCAAACTATGGGGCGAGCCCCACTAGTGGGGCACAGAGGTATTGCAGGTGGGGCGTGATATCAACGGGATTTAAAGTTTTTCCCCCTTAGATTCTGTTGTTGTGAATGTTTCACTGCACTGTAAATTAAATTAACCAACTCCCCCTGTCACAAAATTAAACACACCCAAATAAATTAGCAATTGTGATCATCATTGTAAACAGAACCGGGACCTGCAACATCGGGCTGGGAGTTTGACGTTGGAATATATCGCAGCAGAACAAAACAAGCTGCAGTAGCCGCATTATCAGTGATTCCATCTACAAAATGTACAAATATCTAAAAAGATCAGGGAACGTTTCAGAGTCAGAGAAGTCACACGGTCAACCACGGAGGAAATACAGGGATGAGTATCTTGCTCTTCATTTATTTTATTTATTTATTTTTATTTTGTATTTTTGAAAGCTTTGTAAATTTGATAAAACTACAACTTTTATTTTCTCCAACTGTGAGCTGAAGTTCTACAAGTAGCAACTACTGACAGCATATATTTCTGAGCCGGTTTTATACCAGTGCGCAACCCCTTTTTCCACCTAATTTATACCCTTAAAAACTTGTAGACAAACTCGGCTATTTAAATAAATAAAACACTTGGATCACACAAATCAGCCGTGGTCACCATTCTGTTGAGGCGATAAAAGCATGGGGGGTTTCTGTATGCTCCTTTGTCCAAAGTAGGGAATGATAATGTTTTGCCACTTCGATGAGGAAAATTAAGGGTTAGATCAGTGTTTCTCAAACTTTTAAGACCATTTTTGCTTGTGGTTTTGTATCTTCCACCAGGCCCTTACTCTCAATTCTTGGATCAGATCTCACATTTTTTATCTGATTTAGTATTAAATACTGATAGGGTTATTATAGTGGGGGACTTTAATATTCATGTGGATACTGAAAGTGATAGCCTAAGTGCAGCCTTTAATGCTATTTTAGACTCAATTGGCTTTACTCAAAAAGTACAGGGATCGACCCACTCGGGTAAACACACTTTGGACCTTGTACTGACATACGGTATTGAGTGTGAGGAAATAACAGTCCACCCACATAACCCAGTCCTGTCTGACCACTTCTTGATAACTTTTGAATTTACTTTAACTGACTATATTAAATCTGAAAGAAAATTTCATTATGGTAGAGCTTTATCAGACAATGCTGTAACAATTTTTAAAGAATCTGTTCCATTCTTACTTTCCTCAGTGTCTCAGAGTAACACAGTGGATGGTAGCAATTCTATCTCTAACCCTTCAGAAATTGGTGGTCTGGCTCACAGCGTTACGTCCTCATTGCGTTTGGCATTAGATAGTGTAGCCCCCTTAAAAAAGAAAGTGGCTAGCCACAGGAGGCTGACTCCTTGGTTCAACGCAGAGGTGCGTACTTTAAAGCAGAATACTAGGAAATTGGAGAGAAAATGGCGCTCTACAAATCTAGAGGATTCCTATTTAACCTGGAATAACAGTCTACTGCTGTATAAAAAGACCCTTCGACTGATGTTACGTGCAGACATGCTGCACTTCTCCTCAGTCCTCAGGTGTTCCTTGTCAGAGCTCTTTTAGTGATTGGCTCAGCTCTCAATTTTCATTGGCTGTTTCATACTTCCTGGATGGGTTGCACCTGGAAGTCCTCCTTATAACAGCAGCTCACTGAACTCAAAGTGGGTGCTCTCCTCACTGAGGGATGTCTCTGCCATTCTTTTGACTGTGGAACTGGATGCTGTTTCAGGTATGGGGTGGGAGGTATGTGGACTAGTTAATCTGGGGTACCCTATACATTCTTGCCCTTAGGATTACTTCGTTATCACACTAGGTGTAGCGGCTTGTGCCACCCACTGTATCTGTTTTGGTAACCCTTTTGTAGATCAGTTAGTTAGGCTTTATGTTATTTGATTTGATCATTTATAGTTAGTGAATAGTTAGGGTTGTTTTTTTTTATGTTTATTTCATTTGTTTGGCACAACCATCTGTCCCTTCCTCCCCCACAGGTAAAGCAGCTGATATCCTTTTTCCACACCAGTCAATAAAACATAATTTCAATCATTTTACATCTTGTTGTATTCATTCTCTGGTTGTTGGTATGTTACACCCCCCCCCGGGGGTTGTAACAAGCTAGAACAGCATATTTTTCATCATTAATAGAGGCAAATAAAAACAATCCTAGGTTTCTTTTTAGTACAGTTGCCAAACTTACACTGAGTCATAGCTCTGTTGAGCCAACTATTCCCCCAGCTCTTAGCAGTGATGATTTTATGGGATTCTTCATAAATAAAATTTATTCTATTAAAAATTAAATCATTGGCATCCTCCCAAACATGATTACTTCTTCCTCAGTAAATGAGACCGCATCGGAAAGAACTCTAGAACCTCATTTGTGCTTAGGCTGTTTTAATTTAGTCGAGCTTTCGGAATTATCAAAAATATTAGCCTCATCTAAACCTTCAACTTGTATGTTGGACCCAATCCCAACCAAATTATTTAAGGAAGTGTTCCCTTTGGTTCCTGGCCCCATTTAGGATATGATGAATCTATCCTTAGTAAACGGATACATACCACAAGAATTCAAAATAGCTGTAATTAAACCTTTACTCAAGAAACCTTCCCTTGATCAAGATGACTTAGTGAATTACAGACCTATATCTAACCTCCTTTTCTTATCCAAAATCCTTGAGAAAATTGTTGCTAATCAAGTCTGTGAGCATTTAAACAGTAACGAGCTGTTTGAAGAGTTTCAGTCAGGTTTTAGAGCTCATCATGGCACCGAAACAGCACTGGTGAAGGTTACTAATGATATTCTTATGGCCTCAGATAATGGACTTGTGTCTGTTCTGGTTTTGTTAGATCTCAGTGCTGCTTTTGACACAGTCGATCATAATATTCTATTAGAAAGGCTTGAACATGTTGCAGGGATCAAAGGAACAGCACTAGGCTGGTTTAAGTCATTTGTCTGACAGATTCCAGTTTGTTCATCTAAATGATCAATCTTCACTCTCAAGGGTTACTTGTGGAGTTCCACAGGGTTCTGTCCTTGGACCAATTCTTTTCACCATATATATGCTCACAATTGGTAGAATCATTAGACAGCATGGGATAAATTTCCACAGCTATGCAGATGATACACAACTATATCCATAAATCCTGATGAACCAAGTAAGTTAGGTAGATTACAGGCATGTCTGGAAGACATAAAAACATGGATGAATCTAAACTTTTTGCTTTTAAATTCTGACAAGAAAGAAGTTGCTGTCTTTGGACCAGAAGTTCTAAAAAAGAAACTGATTAGTCTATCATTTCATCTGGATGGCATTCAATTGGCCCCCAGTAATAACGTAGAGAACCTCTGCGTTATTTTTGACCAAGACTTGACATTTAAATCCCATATTAAACAGGTTTCTAGGATTTCCTTCTTTCAACTCCAGAATATTGCTAAAATTAGAAACATCCTGTCCAGGAGTGATGCTGAGAAACTAGTCCATGCATTTGTTAGTAGAATGGGAGGCAAATCTTTTAGTTATCAGGCTCCTCTCCTGTGGTACCAGTTCCCAGTTTTAGTCTGTAAGGCAGACACTCTGTTAACTTTGAAGGCCAGGCTTAAAACTTTCCTTTTTGATAAAGTTTATAGTTAGAGTGGCTTAGGTCATCCTGAGCTAGCTCTGTAGTTATGCTGCTATAGGCTTAGACTGCTGGAGGACAGACTTACCAATTTTCTTCACTCTGTTACTTCCTTTTCTACTACTACTCTCCAGTTGTATTACAGTACATTCTGTTATTTTGAGTGTTAACTTTGTGTTCTCTGTGTTGTTCTCTCCATAGAAGATATACCTGGTTTGGCATCCTGCTTGGCTGCAATGCCCCTTTTGGACGGGGGGCATCGACTGGGATATTGCTCCCAGTAATTGAACATCCACTGTGTCCTGTTATCAACTTTTTACTTTCTGTAACATAGAAAGTACTCTTATATCAGATCTTCTGTTCCTTCTCAAACCCCCAGACAGTCGTGGCAGATGGCCACTCCTACTGAGCCTGGTTCTGTTTGAGGTTTCTTCCTGTTAAAGGGGAGTTTTTCCTCTCCCCCGTCGCTACATGCTTGCTCAGTATGAGGGATTGCTGAAGGATTGCTGTGGTTGGAAAGTCTGCCCAACCTCAAGCCAATGACTGACGCAATCTGCTGGGATTCCTTAAATAGGAAACTTTCTAACTGATTGGAATGTTTGTATAAATGTATTGAAATGACTTCTTGTTAAGTGCCTTGAGATGACATCTGTTGTGAATTGGCGCTATATAAATAAACTGAATTGAAATTTGCAGTTACTCAACAACTATATGCATGAAGGTGCAGTGACTGAAAAGTTTTAGCCCAACACACACAGCAGCATAACAACTGCCGGACCGCCAGTACATGCAGAGCTCCATGTGTTCTGCAGCACTAAATCTAGCAGCTGAGGAGTGTGCATGATGCATGCCCTCACACACTCATAGCAAGAACCGTCCTAATGGAACGGGTCCTTTGGATGCAACTTGAGCTTCTTGGAAACATCTGATCGTATCACACATGATAACATCATGACATTCCTAGACCTCTATCTTTTTCTTGCTCCAGCAACATTCTCATTCATAATGGTCGGGTTCCCATACCATAATGCATGGGACACAAGCAGTCATGAATGCTTTGGAATGTGGAATGATTGAGAGGAAAGGAGCCAACAGCAGTGGCGCATGACATGTGGTGAAGAGTGATGACAAAAGGAAACAAGCGTGAAGCAGAGGAGTTCCCCTCCTGCCAAGGCACATGTGATGTTCATTATGTAATCACATGGAAATCAGCCTAGTCAGCATTTGGGCTGGCAAGACCTGAGACAGTTGCTAGCTGAAAGCAATGGAAAAGACTGATCCAAACATTCTTCACCAAGAATATCTCAACGTTGCAGCACTACAGATACATTTTGTAGC
>OY747714.1:7980922-8023422 GCA_963556495.2 Valencia hispanica | reverse complement strand
TTCTGCCTCATACAGCTTCTTTTAACCTGCGCATTATTTTACCTCCAAATGGGTGGTTGGAATGTATACAGCTATGTATGTGTGTGTCATTAACAACTATAAGTTAGCTCTCCACAGACAACTACGAAAAACAAGATGCATGGAACGGGACCACCCACAAACAAGGCCTGAGGGCAAAAACAACGAAATCCTGCCAACAATGGTCCACACACCTCCAAAAATAAAAAAGGGAACATATGCATAAACCTCTTCCTTTCTGTCATTCCTGATTTTTTTAAACACTTACTTCCTGTAGCTTAACTTATTCCCTTTTTGACCATGCAGTACACATATTGGTAAGTTGTATCTGCAAACATCCTTTATAAGTAAGCCTTGAGTGGTTTGGATACTTCCATGTATTCTTATCCACATTGACCCATTTACTGTGTCAACACCAGGCCTTTGTGAGAAACATCAGAAGCACATTCCAAACACAGCAATTATTCTGTACAGCCTATAACACCTGGGCAAGTCAGGAAGAGCTTTTCCCTGCCAAGTATTCAAACTTCCACAGCTCAGCAGAAAAAGGTGTTTTTTTCCTGCCTGAGACACCACTGTGTGCATGTGAGGGGGGGGGGTCATGTTTGGGTCTTGCCGAGAACTTGAGTTGCTGTAGCTCTGGCTGTTGTTCTAGAAGTGCTTGGCCAGGTTAGAGGGAGGAGATCTTTGTTCCTTTTTCCCAAAACACAGCTGCTGGGACTGACGGCACACACACCATCCAACTGAGCCAAACACTGTGGGTATGTGGTATGTGTTCAGTCTCGGTGTTTGGCATGTGTTCAGGTCTAGATCTGCCTACAAACACACCTCTAGGATGAAATAAAAGCCTTCAGCTTTAAATATCAGCAAGGTTACTGCCTCGATTTCTCTCACCGAGTTAAGTTCGGGGTTTTTCCCTTGGGAAAATTTCTCCAAGAAATTCTAATTACAAACCATCATTACTGTCACACAGCGATGCCCCTCTTGTAAATCAGGACGTGTCTCTACTCAGCTTACTTACAACAGTGGCCCTTACATACAACGAAGAAATCTCAACCAAAGCTACAAATTTCTGAGGTCCAAAGTGACCTACACACCCTTGCGGAAGGAAGCAAATCTGGATTAATTGGGATTTCATACCCATGCATTGCCATTTCATCCCTTCCTTTATCTATTTCATACCCGTAGATAAACCTTTTCACATCTATGTACCCAACCTATTGCATATCAAATTAAATGTTTTTTGTAACATAATGTTTTTGTCCTGAATAATAGAGATAACCATTTCTATAAGTGTTCAAATATGTTTACTTAATTTTACATGATTTCTTAAGGTCATGTACTCAACCTCATTCATCTAGTTAAGTGGCCCATTTTAACTAGAATGAAGCAAATGACATTATGACCCCAGATCAGTCTAAATCAACTCTGGGGGACCTGCTGATGTCAGTAGTAACTGGGAGTCCCATGATTGCCATCTCATGGTTATATAAATGTAATTTAAATTAATGGTTGTCAAAGCAGGTACCCTTTGGGTGGGTGTGTACAGTGGACAACTGCCAATTTGCAGTTCAGTATTCATGGATTCACTTTTTTCTGAGGAACATAACCTTAAATACATTTGCAAAAAACTCATTTTCATGGATTTCTTTGTATAACATATCTAAAATATTGAGAGGAAAATGCAGCTGGAAAGCTAAAATACCTAAGCAACTGCTGTTGACTGCTAAGCAGCCAATCCAGGAGCACCATTAATATTCTTTGGCACTGACTGGCCCAACCACCAAGAACAAAGATGAGCAAGATTGTGGAGGTTGGCTTCTGTACTAGTGCCAAGACAGCTTCGACTGTCTTATTAAAGTATATTTGGTGTTTGAATAATTAAAATAGGTAGTTATAAGAGTTTTTAAAGGAAGTCCTAAATTGGTGGTCCCTCACCTCTGCAAATACCCGTGGTTCAGTGTAATCCCACATGGTCAGCATGAATGCTGTGGCAATAGGCTACCTGAAAAAGTCAGGTCCGAGGAGCCAAACAACCAAAACTGAAATCGTACAAAATGGTTAAGGAGTGAAATGACCAGCATCCAAAGCAGACAGTGAATGAATCTGTCACAAGTTTTGATTTAGGCAGCATCTTCTGATAAAGTCTCTACACTTTGATTAGGAACTGCCCAAACTTGCAAACTGCTCAGTGAAAATCCATTAATCAGACCTCTAGACTAATTTTTTGCACTATTGCTCCTAACTTTTTTTTTTTTTTTTCCATAGGTGCTCCAGTAGAAAAGTTAGGTGCACTCAAATTTTCGACTGCATAGCAGTTTAACAGTCTTTTTTTTTAAACTCACTGTTCAATAAGGCAACATCGACTTGTAAATGATTGGTAATCTAGTAAACATTAAGTTCTTTTTTTAAAGGAGAATTGTCCACAGGTTCAACCGGTGAGACCTCAGATATTTTTTAAGACCACTATTAAAAGAAGTAAGGCACATTTGCAACCAAATTTGGTTCCACTCTAGAGTCCTACGTTGATACCATACTTCATTAGTCAATCATATGCAACAAGAATGTCTCAGGTTCAGTAAGTAGAGTGTGTCTGTAGTAGAGATAGGTCAATATACAGGTACACCTCAAAAATTTGCCATATGCTGAAAAAGGTTTATATTTTTTGACGAGAGAAAACAGTTTTAAAAAAATTGAGATATATCTGTATTGGCTAGTTGATAATTTCAACCAACATTTGTCATTTTTAAATTCCAGTTTCCAGCCTTGTCTGAATATGCTGTGTTGGTCACTCACTAGTGTCAAAGCCAACCAACTGTTTAAAAAGCTTAAGGCTTTAAATCACTTTAACCTTTTTTTCTTAATTTTCTTGAGGTTTAAAGTCTGTTACAAGGGATCACAGAGAAAGTACCTGAATGACTGGAGTTTTTTCCAGCTGTACATCGCACAGAGTAACAGAGGGGATTTCAGATATCCATATATCTGTACAGTTGTAAAATTCTTATTAAATATCACTTTTATTACGCTAGTGTTGTAAAAAAAAAAAAATCACTTGGTAGGCTACAGTCTCAAGAAGCACAACCTGAGGAAGAAGCTGCAGCTTTAGCATGCAATTTTCAGCCTACTAGTGTACAGTGGACGCATACGTGTTCACAAATTGTACATACCCGTACACTGGTATTATGTTGGTTCCTGAAATTGCCCCAAAACGGGTCCTGTTGAGCCATGTAGTGGAGATACGCATACTGTGAATGTCCAGTAATACTACCCCTAAGTTCCGATAGTGGAAATGAGCATCGTTAGCATTTTGCAGCAGACTTTGAGTATAGACCAATTCTTGCAGTTTCAGAAGCTGCTGGGACCATCTTCCTTTCAGAAATAAATATAAACCCCTTGTGCTCTACTAAAAATGAATGCAGACTCATGCGCAGTGGTTTGCAGCACTCACTGCTGGAGAAGTTGTAATGCATTGCAACCAGAGCACTAAACCAGAAGGTTCTTTTTATTACCGTTGCCTTGTGGTACCAAGTAAATTACAGAAGGATTCCAACAAAAAGGACACATAGCTTAAACAATTTTCCTTTGAACTTTGCTTGATAGCTTTGACAATCTGTACCCCTTCCTAGTATCTACTGTGTTTTGCTCCAGGGTCAGATCAGGCCTCAACCAAGTAATTACTCCCCCAACAAACAGCAACAGAGGTCCAAGTTCCTTTACGAGATAAATACCCAATCATCCTTCTGGTGTGCTTTCCGTGGTTAGCTTAACTGTACTGTGAATCGGCTGTTACAGTAAGACAGCGGTTGCTATGAATTGGTGTTTGTTTATGGTCTGGTATCATTATGGTTACCACTTCCAATGAGGCACCAATTCATAGATTATTGCTGGAAGGGATTCATTTGAACAATCACATCACAGAGACTCACAGGAAGGCTGAGGGGTTTTCCTCAATGTTTTTTCATCAAGGAGAACACAAGTGATAAAAGCTTGACTGTTGAAATCTGAATCGAGAGTTTTATGCAAACTAACCTAAGCTATGAGACCGTTAGAACTTTAGGATTTTCTGAGAGAAAACTATAGACAGTCTTTGAACCGAAAGGTTTTACACTTGATCTGCCTTGCTGGTGAAAGCTTTGCAACATGAAATGTTTCATAAAGTTTGGACTTGGATGAGCACCAAGTGAAAGGGGAGAGCTATGAGCAGATCAGAGGATGGGAGATGCTGCAGCATTAGTTTATGATGAAAGTCAAGCCATATCACTTTCACCCCATTCCTTGGGACTGTAATTATGAGGTTTGTTACTCCCCCCTTTCATTCCACTGGGCATGCCAGGCGAACATTACAGAGCGGGAACTTATTGCCATCAAACAGTACAGGTGGTTTGCCATACGAGCAGCTGTTTTCCAGACCACAAACACGCATATGTAAAACCCTGATGTGAAGCAAAGAGGGAAAGAAGAAAGGGTTGGAGATATAGAGGGGTAAGCCTGCACTGACAAACACTTTCAGATGACATAAGAGTTGCCCCTTGGGAGATAGCGGGGTCGTTCACTAGCAAGCTAAAGACAGACTAGGGCAGAGAGATGATACTTCTTGTGGTATCTCTTAAAAAGATAATTAGAGAGGAGGCTGATGGAGACTGTAGAGTAGCTCCTGCTTTGAGGTTGTACTTTTTATTGGGGGAAAGTGGTTTCTCTGACTGCATTTGGAACTGAGTTTGAGAAATGAGAGCCTCACTGAAAATGATTTTCTGATTAATAATTCTGGAAACCTTCAAGGTCATTATTATAGACCTATACATACACAGTCACAGAAAAAGAAATACTAAAGGAAGTTTGGTGTCTGACCACAGATTCCCAGCTTAATTTAGGTATGGACTTGGACTAGGTCCTTCTAACATGAATATGAATTTGATCTAAATTCAATTCGGTTCAAAAGTACTTTGTTTATTCATAAGGGCAATAAAATGTTATCGTAACTTATATCATCCAAGTATCTTCAAAGAGTCATTGTGGATGGTGATGCTGTGGACAAAAAGGATTTCTAGTAGCAGTAAGTCTTGCAACAATTCTGAAGAAGCTTCTGACTGAAGACTGTTGCTGTATGAGAGTCTCATGATTGTCAGAACATGCTAACAGCTTAATCTCCGGCCAGCAGACAATATTCCAAAGAAATGCGTCCTGGATGACACCATCATTCGTTAGCAAGCACTGCTAATCCCCCTCATTTGTGTTTTGCTACATCTCTTAAATCTCTGTCTGGCTGTTTTCAAAATGTAATCTTTTTCATAATAAAATGTAACAGTAACATATAAGTCCAGCGTGCCATCTGGACATTTTATGGGACTGCCTAGCAGAAACATGAAACACCTAGCACTTCAGCCATACACAATTTGTATTTTTCCACTAGTACTAGGCTCGGGTTCCATTGTTTTTCCCACTGGCAGAAGTTGGGCTGAGTCGGGCCAAGCCGATCCCATTTTTAGTACCAGCTTTGTTGCGGTTCCATCGTGCAGACCCGCCATTTTCAAAACTCTCGCTACAGCAGCTGTATAGCATATCTGGTATTAACAAATCGAGTCAGCAAAAACAATCCCGTGGTCCAACGCTGAAGTACAGGCCTTTCTGTGCTTGTTGGCTGAGGACAAGATTCAGTGGGTGCTGGATGGAGTTACCAGAAATGAGAAGGTGTTTAAGGAGGTGTCGGAGCTTATGGCCCCTCAGGTTTATCAGGGTTCACCAAAGCAGTGCCGAGAGAAATTAAAGAAACGGAAGGGCGATTACCGTGCCATTAAACTACTACTACAACGGCAGGAGCGGGTCAAGCAGAAAAACGTAGAGATGGTTTGACCGGATGTATGCAATTTACGACTGTCGACCGGCCAGTAATGGAAGAGAAACTGCCCTGGACACAGCCAACGCCCTGCTGCATTCCCTTACTGATGACGGTAAGTTAGTTTTTTTGTTTAACTTTAAGCATGCGTTAAGCAGCTGGTCGCATTTGTGGTAAACGCACTCTGAACTGCTGACACCATGATTCCTTCCACGAGGACAATGGGGAACCGTTAGCAGCAATGCTAAAGCTATTCTTTGTTCACTCTTTGCTCAGTATGTATTGGCCTTTGTGTGCTGAGGATATATTTTATTCTTCCAGACTCTCTTCTGACGGGCGAGAGGATTCAACATCTTGACTCTCCAAGCTCTGAGTCCGGACTCCACGTCACGGCGTAGAGGCCGTTGACGGCGTAGAGGCCGTTGACGGCCTCTACGCCAGCCAGACCGTCCTCTCAGCCCAGCACCACAGAGGTTGCGACGTACATGAACGTAAAAGGCGTGGACAAGACTGACTCCATATGCACGTTTTTTAACTTTTTCCTGAAGATGCGGGCTTCAATCTTCCAAAGACCTTTAATAATAATAATAATAATAATAATAATAATAATAATAATAATAATTAATACATTTTATTTGAGGGTGCCTTAGTAAAACCTAAAGTCACCTTACAGAGAAGAGAAAAATAGAAAAATTATAATACATAGACAAACGATCAGCAAAACAATTAATAAAATGGCAAATCAGTAGATCGGACAACACCCAAAATCAGTGTCTAAAGTAAATAAGCCCATTTGAACAGATGTGTTTTGAGCAGTGAATTTTGTACTGTTAGAAATGTATTTTTTTCCAATTATTTTCAGAGAGCAAATATCCATCCATCCATCCATCTTCTTCCGCTTATCCGGGGTCGGGTCGCGGGGGCAGCAGCTTAAGAGAGGACACCCAGACTTCCCTCTCCCCAGCCAATTGTTCCAGCTCCTCAGGAGGAATCCCAAGGCGCTCCCAGGCCAGCCGAGAAACATAGTCCCCCCAGCGTGTCCTGGGCCTTTCCCTGGGCCTCCTCCCGGTGGGACGTGCCTGAAAAACCTCACCAGGGAGGTGTCCAGGAGGCATCCTCACCAGATGCCCGAGCCACCTCAACTGACTCCTCTCGATGTGGAGGAGCAGTGGCTCTACTCTGAGCCCCCCCCCCCCGGATGACTGAGCTTCTCACCCTGTCTCTAAGGGAGAGCCCAGACACTCTATGGAGGAAACTCATTTCAGCCGCTTGTATCCGTGATCTCATTCTTTCGGTCACCACCCAGAGTTCGTGACTATAGATGAGGGTAGGAACGTAGATCGACCGGTAAATCAAGAGCTTCGCCTTTCGGCTCAGCTCTCTCTTCACCACGACAGACCGGTACAGCGCCCGCATAACTGCAGATGCCCTACCAATCCGTCTATCGATCTCCCGCTCCATTTTTCCCTCATTCGTGAACAAGACCCCCAGATACTTAGACTCCTCCAACCCCCGACCCAGAGAAGGCACCCCACCCTTTTCCGGCTCAAGACCATGGCCTCGGATTTGGAGGTGCTGATTCTCATCCCAGCCGCTTCACACTCGGCTGCAAACCGCTCCAGCAAAAGCTGTAGATCACATTCCGATGAAGCCAACAGGACCACGTCATCTGCAAAAAGCAGAGACCCGATCCTGAGGCCACCAAAACGGATCCCCTCAACACCTTAGCTGCGCCTACAAATCCTGTCAATGAAAGTTATGAACAGGATCGTGACAAAGGGCAACCTTGGCGGAGTCCAACTCTCACCGGAAACAAGCTCGACTTACTGCCAGCAATGCGAACCAAACTCTGGCACCGGTCATTCAGAGCAAATATATTGTGCTTTAGTTGTTAAAGGACAACATTTGTTGTTGTGTATTATGCTTCTATTGGCAACACAAATTTCCAGTAGCTTTCATTGAAAATATGACCTTGGGGTGATTAGGAAACATATTGGACATGTGATGGTTGATCACATGAATAAAAGACAAGACATACATTAGTTTGGATACTTCAAATATTGGAAACTGACTGGATTTATAAGTAGAAAGTAGCCATTGACGGAATGAAGAAAAAAAATCTAAATGGAAAAAAAAAAAAATACAATAGAAAGTGTCATAATTGCTTGATAATGGAATCGTAGCACTGTAATTGTGAACAAATCAAATCACAAAGCATCCGAGATAGCACACCCCTACTGGCCGTATGGTTAGAAACCTGGGCAGAGAGACGGAGTCAGGAATAATACCCTTGCCCATTATGATCAATGGAAGAGATGGTGGGAACTTCCTCCTCCTCTCTCTGCTCTTTAGTTCTGCTCTGCCTCCATAAAGCCTCCTTTTCAACTCCTCTGTAATTTGGGGTTGTAGTTCAGAAATTATTTGAGCTTTTAAGATGCTCATCAGCTGCTGCCTGTTGTAAAAATACCTCTTTGCCTTATAACCCATAATAACTTTCGAAAAGAAAAACAACAAAAATCCTTCCAGCTGCACAGCATCCAAAACCAGAGGGAATAATTGTCCAAATATGTAATGCCTCAACCAAAAAGAAAAATAAATCAGAGCAACGTAACAGAGCTACTCCAACAATGAGCATCGCAATTCTAAAATTCTATTTTAGCTCTGGCTGTGTGTTTAGGATGGTTGTCCTACTGGAAGGAGAAACTCCATCCCAGCCTCAAGTCTTCTGCAGCCTCTATCACGTTTTCTTCCAGTATTATCCAGGATTTGGCTTCATCCATCTTCCTATCAACTCTGGCTAGCCCACCCATAAACAATAAAATGTACCCACAATAAATAAGCTACATCAGTACAGCTCTTATATTAACTAGTGTAACTGTACAAGTAAACCATAAACAAAGAATGCATTTAATGATATAAAACGTATTTCCAGACTAGAGTAAAGAGCATTCCTTACCAGTCACAGATCAGTTTTAAAGGTTTGCAGATAGGATCAATCAATTTATCATCATCCCTATAAATCCCAATCCTCATCATGTTACATCTGCCAGGCAAAGCTTTGAGAGAAGCTCAACAAACATACAGGATGCACTGTGAATGGATTAGAACACAATTCAAGCATTGAGATGGAGTTTGATGGAGGTCACAAATTATCAGGTTGAATAAAGCTGATTGGAATAGCCTGCTATTTGGGTGGTACTCTTGCGCGATAGCCCTGTGTCTTGGTGACCCAATACATTCCAAAATCAGGCCATTTGCAAATCAACTCATTTACTAGGGGTGTAACTGTAGGGGGGAAAAAAACAGTTTGGTACATATTTCGGTACACTAATGAATAAATAATAATACAAATGTGCATGTGACTTTTTTTTAAAACTTTGATCAGCATTAAAGAGGCTATATGCAACTTTTTCCCCAAAATAAACGCAACCAACAATAGCCTTTTTATTTGACCATTTATGACTCAAACATCTCCTGACAAGCATACTGAACCCTTGTCAGCTCACAGTGGGTGCACCTATAAGCCTGTATCCAATTTTTTCTATTTTCTGTCGGGTCCGATTTTCCCGCGCTGTCTGCGGATGTGAGGGTCATGTTAAATGTTTCAGATCACTCTGCCACTACCGGTAGTCAGCACTCGCAAGCAGTTAAATGGATTGTGCGAATACACAGAAGAGACCCAGCACAACTTTGACACCAACAGTAACCCCACATAAGACTAAGAAAGTTAAACCCCTGACAAGTGCCCGGAAAAGATAGAAGATTGAGAGCGACCGGCATACGAGCGCACGCTGCAAGAGCGAGCAGATAGGAAGAGCAGTTCCTTTTTTGGCCACATGGGGTCAGTCACGAGTTTAAATTTCAGAAAATTGCATGTAGCCCTTTTAAAGAAACTTCCTTTCAATTCATGAAATTTATTTGATTTTAGATTCTATAAGGGGTGGGCAATTTTTTCTGTCAATGGCGCAGTGGCTTCTCTTCCTCCTCCACCAGCTCTATCCCCCGGCTCTTCAATATTTGAATCCTCCTTCGTTTGCTCACCCTCTTTCCCTAATCACTTCTTGTTACATACTGGATGACGTGTTGCCAACTCCTCAGCACGGAAAGTAGCTGAATGATGTTGTTGCGTCATTAGCATATTGTGTATGTAATTGTGATGTAGGAGTAAGGGAATCATTTTTTTTTTTTTTTTGTAGAATAATTTTTTTTAACCGTTGATGGCAGTGTGGCTTCGGTGGGATTGTTATAAGTTTAGGTTCATGTGTTTTTAATATCACACATTTCTGCATAAAGATAAGCCTTACAATACAGGTAGTAGGCCTGTATAAACATCTCCAAGAAATTGCTTCAACCAGCCTTTTAATTCAGGGTTCAATCCAACTCCTTTCTGTATTTCTGAGAGTCTAGTTTAGACTGAGACATGACTGCTTAACATCTGTCAGAGAGGCGCGCACACAGTGGACAAGGGAAGTAAGCGACTGAGGTAATGATGGTGAAATGTGTTTGTTTTTTTTGTGTGCAGTGGTCTATTTTAGACAAAAAATGTTACATTACATTGATTATTTTTGTTGCCTATTTTTTCTCTATTTAGAGTTTTTTCTTTTTTCCTTCCATGGCTACTTTCTACTCTTAAATCCGTTCAGTGTCCATTAATTGAAGAACCCAAACCAATTGATGTCCTGTCTTTTGTTCATGTCAAACCACAAATAAACCAACACATGTCCAAAATATTTCATAATCATATCAAGATCATATTTTCAATGAAAGCTTAAGGAAATGTGTGTTGGCAATTTAAATATAATATAGGGTGACCATATTTGGATTTCCATAAAAGAAGAAACTTGCTCTAATCCTTAAACACAATCATATTCTGTTTACTTAAGACTTTTGATTTTAGCATATTTAAAACATTCCTGCTCTATTTTAAAAAGAAAAATTAAATAAACTTCAGATCAGCTTTTACAAGTCAACCAATACAGAAATTACTTTAAAATCTAAATAGAAATAATTTATCTTCTATATTAGAAAATAAACCTGTAACAATAATAGCTCCCTTTTTAAGTCACAGGACAAAAATGACAAATCTGAAATTATACAGAAAATTTTTTATTTTCTATTCAAAGTAATAAAAAATAATAAAACAGCATTCTCCCAAAGACACTTAAAGTGTATACTCCAGTCTTTGTTTTTTTGCTGTTAATTTAATACAGAACTCTAAATTTCTACAGTGTTTTCATCATTTTTGCGTCATTTTGACCAATGAGATTTTTCCCACCTGTCATACAAAGAAACAAATCTGCAACCTATGAGTACGGTGCTCTCCGCCACACAGTAGAATGAAGGAAATTTCCTTCTTGTTTCATACTTAAAGCTACACTTCGGCTGACGTCTGGTGGACATGATGAGCTGCCCTGCGCTAGGGGAGGATGCCTTGGACAGCACCGAAAAAGTGGACCCGTCTGGGGAGAAGAAGATGTTGCTGTTAACATGATAAACATCTTTCACAACTAAGGTGCAAAATATTTGCTGTATTTTGTCAATTTCGTGCTGCATGGCTTAAACACTAGCAGCAGCCATGAAGTTTCTGCCAGTCCGTCTCCTAAAAATGTCTGTGGACTTTTATGTTTCTCTCATCTAATTATTATGAAAAAAACGATTTTAAATCTCTATTTTGTACATTTCACATCGCGATTAAATCGATTTATGATGAATCGGCACACCCCTAGTGGATTCATATGACTGTATATAGTCATGTGAATCCACCCCATCCAGTCCGTAACATAGTTCTGAATCTTATAGGGACATGAGCATCACCAAACTACACACATGTTTTCACTTTTTAAAAAACACCCAATATACCAACATGGGAAAAATGACGTTGGTTACAGTCATACATTTTGATATTGGTAAATCTTCGGTTTATTGCCCCTCCCTGCACAGTGGGACAATTAGGACGGGATGGATGGATGGATGGCCCTATGATCCATAATCTAAAGTTAAAAGTATAGAGCTGACTGGAGATATAATAGAATTTTACAAGCACAGATGGCCCAGAGTAGAAAACAACATACCCACTTGAAAACAAATGTTTAGGAATGTTTAAGTAATACTTTGCCCATATTTGAAAATAAAACATGCTTAAATCACCTTGGAGTTGTTTTGAGATTTCGAAAACCTACACTACTCACAATAAGTTAGGGATATTGTGAGAGACTCAGTGGATGTCATGCATATGGTGTTTGTTTCACTTCAGAGAATTTGGGGATATGGAGGCAATTGTATTGGGGTGATAGATATCTCATTTTGTGTTTTCCACGTAATGGTCTCAATGTATACAGTGTGCCTTACATATTGGGGCCAACACCAAAAAATACTAAAGACAATCCTTTCAATGTGGCATCAATTTCAACATTTTGTGAGTTTAAAAAGCTGGTATTGTCAGTAAGTCATTCCAACTTCATCCTTCAAATAGCCATGAATACACAACGTCGCCTAATGGACGAGCAGCGCCATGTGGCCTTTGGGTCGGAGGCAGGCAGTCGGATGTTGCACATGAACTTGGTTTGTCTCAAGGTCTCATCAGCAGACTTGCATCAAGAGACAGAACTACTGGCAGAGTTTGTGACAGACCGCAACGATAACTAGTACCTAAGCGCCTATGCACTCAGACATCGTCATGCAACTGCCACACAGCTGCAGGCCCGTTTACGAGATGTGAGGGGTACTAGGGTTTCCAGACAAACCATTCTCAACCGACTTCACCGCTTTGGCTTGAATGCCAGACGACCATTGCAGGTGATTCCACTGACACAAAGACACCACCGTGAACGTTTGCAGTGGGCACAAGACCTGGACAATGCAGCAGTGGTCTACCGTCCTGTTGCTGCTGGAAATGTTAATTTCCAAGGCCAGTTCATCTAATATGGTCTTTTGGCTTTTTTTTACACCAGGAGGTGTAGAGAACAACAAAACAGATGGCTGCATAGGTGCGTTGTTAAGCACATTCATAGACATGCCAAACCTGTAGGGGCCAGTAGTTCCCCCAAATCAAAGAGTAACTTTCTATGTTTTAACTTCTACATATAGCACTAATTGTGCTTGTAAAAACAAGCAAGCAAAAAGCGCTTGGACAATCAATAATGCCAACACAGCTCTGAGGGCATAAATGCTGTTTCTGAGTTTAAACACTAGTCGCACAAGTGATGTCGGAGCATTTTTGTCGCAGAAAGTGACGTTGCGGAGCCTAAAACTCCGGTTATTTCTGTAAACACGCAAACGCTTAAAACTGAGAAAACGCAAATCTTCACTTTGGCCGGAGTTTTTAGAAAGATTTGTTTTCTGTACTGTAAATCTGCGTTTTCGTGTGGATGACGGGCCAAATTGTAGTAAAATATCTTTGTTTTGTGAGATACCCAGCTACATGTGGACAAGGCAAAAAATAGATCCTGGAACTTAGCCTAGTTTGGATCAGGTTAGCGCCATTGAATAAATCCCCATGGTAACTTATACCATAACATAACCTACTGCCCCCCAATCCCGTTTTTATGCAACAGGATCCCGGATAAGTTGAGCCAAGATAACCAAGATATCCCAGCTTAACCCCTTTACCTAGTTTTGTGCAATAGGCCCATGGTGGGGAATTGTTTCGCAACAACGGATAAGTATCAAAGGAAAACATGTACGTCAATACATGTGTGTGAGCGCAAACTTGCTGACGGAGAAATATAAAAAAAAAACTAGGCTTTAGATGTTTTCCTGCTTCAGCACACCTGATTTCAAGTGATGGCTGATGAAAAATGCTTTTGCTGAACTGCAATCATCTGAAGCAGACAAGTTAAAGGGAGGGAACATACAAAACATGCAGGGCAGTGTGCTTTGAGAACCAGGGTTGGGAAACGATGGCATAGAGAGCTTAAACAGGTTCCTGATAGAGCTCCTAAACCAAACCAGAACACAAACACATACTGCTATGCCACTAGAGTGGGATTCTACCACTGCCGCTGCACAATGGATGTCTGTAAATTCTGCACCATGAACCAGGCAGAGAAGCACCACTGGGCCACCCGATACCCTGCAGCTGCCAGCACTGCTTCTGTTATCACTGCTGCAAGCAGGAGAAATCAAAAACAGAGGACAGCTGTACTGTCATGCCAAGATCATGTTGGCAAGGTAAGACTAATTTATTTGTATAGCACACTTTTAGCAACAAGCCAATTCAAACTGCTTTGGGTGATGAGGAAAATAAAAGCGGCCATTAAACAACATTATAAACAGAAAGCACATCAAAGATGAAGGATAAAACACACTGTTAAGCTACTAATAATCAATGGTAGCTCTAAACAGATGGGTTTTTAGCCTTGATTTAAAGGAACTCAGTGTTTCAGCAGTTTTGAGGTAGTCTAGAAGCTTGTTCAGGATAAGAGGAGCATAGAAACTGGAAGCTTCTTCTCCATGTTTGGTTCTGATTCTAGGGATGCTGAGTAGACTGGAATTTGAAGACCTGGGGGGTTGGTATTGACGAGATAGAAATTCTGTTAATGTTGTATGAGGGTTTAATTCTGTAGTGCATGTGGCAACACTTAAAACAGTTAACAATCAAGAAGAATGTGGTACATCATGTGTTCCTTATGTGAAGAAACTGTGACCATTCTGTGAACGAAGATCTATGTGGGAGGAGTTCCATGCAAACTTGTTTCAATAAAGACTTTGAGCTGACATAGATCTGGGCTCAGTTACTAGAACTGAGTCCAGCGAACAACGTCTCGCTGTTAAAATATATAATTGTTGTTTGTTGTTCTTATTGCTCCTTTTTACAGAAATGAACGAGCACGCTGGAAGGTGAAATGAGAGCTCAGAGAGAGCCCAGAGTCATAAATTAAAAGTGTGTCTGTTCCTTTAAGATAGGCTTTAAATTAGAGTAAAAACACCTTTCCAACAAAATGTGACCCCGACGTGATTTCTGGAGGAGCAAAGGAAAACATGAATTTGGAAATTGTTGTGATCAGCAGATACTGGAGATCGGAGGACGGAAGTGACCCAGGTCTGAATTTGGTAAGCGCTGCCACACGAAGCGCTAAAATTATGTTCTGTCTGTAGTTCTCCAGTAAATGTTGATTTCTGTTTCTGCTGAGTTAAACAGACGCCGTCCGGGTCGGTAAACTCAGGGGGTGGCCGGCCCTAAGGTAAGCTAGGACGCTTCTTACTGAAAGCCTGCGTGTTCGGAATTGTAGGAAGGCCGAGTGGGATCAGCTCGTGGATTGAGAAACCACAGAATGTCTAAAAAACGAAACTCAGAGATCAGAGAGCGATTTTAACCCTGGCATTTCTTGTTCCTTTGAGCAGACTGGATCTCCGGGAGGAACTCCAGGTTGCTGAGAGCCCGTGCACGGCCTGGTTCGGAACCAGTATCAAAGTCCTCACCATTAGGTAAAAAAGGAGGCCGGCAGATCCACGGGTTCCTTCCCGGAGCAACAGTTAGATGACGGGACACAGGGACAAGAAAGCCAGTGAGTACAAAATTTGATGCATGAAGGAATAAAAAATAAGATTAAAGATAACTAGGTCCGGGACCTTTGTAATGCAAGTTTGTGTTTTGCAAATAAAGATTGGGGATCTTAACGTGATGATCCGGGATCTCACAATGAATATCCATGTTAAAGGAGTTGGACTCCAAAGCACGCAGAGATCTGGGATCTCAATTAGAAATAGGCCTAATGATAAATAATATCTAAATAATAATACTAGTAATGAAAAAGCATGATAATAAATACATAATGATATTAATGTGTGATAAACCGGTTGTGTGACTGTGTGTGTGTGAATGAATGGAGATTTCTTTCTTTTGAAGCAGCTGAAGTAGGCAGAGAGGAGTCTCATGGTTATAAGATTAAGTAAATAACACTGCGATAAGATAAATAGATCAGATCAAAGTGAAATAAAAGCTGAATTTACTTCATTAACACAGGAATGATAAATATTTAAAAATGAAAAATAAAAACAGCAAAATGTAACTTATCGAAATATGGGGAAAAAATTGCAAAGAAGATTTAAAGGAGATGCAAAATTTATGTAAGAGAAAAAACAATACATTTCTTTAAAAATAAATAAAGATTATGAATTTGAAGGACGATTGACTGTTATTTCGCGCACTTCTTGGTAGTTGCGATATAAAATAAAATTAAAAAGATCAAAATTGAAGAATAGACATTTGGCGTCTCAAACAAAAGAATTCCTCTTGAAGGAGCGAAGAAGAGAAAAAGGAGGGGTTCATGCGTGAAGCTGATGTGTTTTTTAGCACCCGGGTGGATGAAAAATGTTTTAAACTTTGTTTTCTCCTAAACTTCCACCGAAAGAAAAATAAAATAAATGAGAAAACTCACTTCCATATTTTAAAAAATCCTATGAAGAGTAAGGTAAACTTTACTGTGATCTAAATGAATTTATTTAAACAAGCGACCCCCTTCCCCTCAAGGAAGGCCCGTTCTGATAATAAACAAGACCCCCCTTCCTTCTATCCCCCAACAATGGGTCGTTAGTTGTTCTCTTAATAAACAAACCAACTGTGATGGGGTGCGACAGAAACCGGTAAAATGGACTTCCTGAGAAAGACTTGTTTGAAACCAGATTGATCATGCGTTTCAAAATTGTTAAAGGTTATCCAACTGCAGGAAGGCAGAAGGGAAGGAACATACCTCCCCCCGCTAGCTGATAAGGAGGAGGATGTCTTATGAGCTGCGTGCAGCTCTGTATAAAAAAAGGTTGGGATTTCTTAAGTGCAGTGGCAACTGTTACTCTATTATAATAATAATAATAATAAAAAACTTAGCTAATATTTTAATTATATTCATGGGATGTCTGTGAGATCTCTCATATTGTAGAAAATAAATGGTTTAACAATGGCTGATTATGAGCAGAGTGATTTTATTTTGAAACTCAGGCGGATGTCTACAGGTCCTGTGGGGAAGCGACAGCTGGGTAGCTACGTTAATTTATTCTTAGTAACAAGCGGCAGCTTCAGATGCTTGCTTCTAACATTTTAATGACAGATAAGATACCTGTTGAAAGGAAACTATCTTGTAATACGCTGGGTTAGAAACTGCAAAAAAAGAGAAGAAATGTGCGTTACGGGATTACCGTAGTAAAGAATGTCGTAACGCACTCCAAAATTAAACTTTAGTTACCGTAGCACACTGAGTATAAGCGCACTTCAATATTTACACTCAATGGATTTGTTGCTAATTGGATGAAATTACTAGTCTGAATTAGCAGAAAAGATGTCTGGACCTACACCTGAGACTGGGAGAGGTTGCCGGCCCTCGCCCCAGTCTGAGTTGAGAATGGTACCACGTTTTGGACATCTAGCAACAGACTCTTCCACATATAATCATAATAATAAGCTAATTTGTAGAATCTTTATGAAGGAGCAGATAAGCAGAGAGCAAGGAATAGAGAGATGTGATGTTTTTTTATGGAAATATCAGTTGCTGATTATCTCATTGACAAAATGCTAGGAAGTTAGTGAGGCCAGAAAGAGAAAAAAAAATTAGGAATTTTGTTTTCCACTAAAAAAATTAGATTGAGTTGTTAGAAAAATGAAATAAAAATAATAGATTTTGCTACAGGAAAAATCTGTTGTGTTAATCATATTATCTCCAGATTGTTTTCTAATTTGTTAAGAAGAGATTTCCTATTTCATTTGAAGTTGGGCATATTCTCTGTAGGGGATAAATTAATAATCCAAATTGTAGATTTTCATAAAACTCTTGAAACGGGACAGCTACCAAAGAATTGCTCTACTTGGAAAAAGAAAATTTTAAGTTTTAACTGAAGTTTGTAATCAGATGAAGATAAAATAATCATATTATTGCTAACAGAAGATTCAAATTGAACTTTGCATGTTTTTGGCATTTGGCCAACAATGAGGAACAGGGGTATGGTGGCCTCTAGTGGCGAACTAATTAAAGCATTTCTCACGGACAATTCAATTCTCAAACTGATTAGTTTCTGGACAAGAAGTGTGCCAGACATGAAAAAAGAAAAGCTTCTCATAAAATTAAGAAACAGCTTTGAGCAAACAAAGGCTCTACTGAAGAAGCTTGGTTTAGTAAGATAAGATAATTTCTCCAAATGGATTGTAATGTTACCAGCGAAACATTTAGATACACTAACTGTTGGAGAAATGTTGTTTAGAGAAATAATGCCTAGATTTCATATCCACAAATGATCTATAGTGGTAACGGAACACATTTTGTGAATGAAATAATTGATAAAATAGGACAAAGATTATAGATTATTTTTTAAAAAGCAATAGAAGAAACAGGACAAAGTTGGATATTGTCTTGATTTGGTAAATTTAGATATTTGGTATATTACTAGATATAGGGAAAACAGTCTAGGAACAGTGGTGTTTAAGACTGATTACAAAGGGAGGTGGATACAATATGGTCCACTTGTCTCAACTTCAGTGAAGAGAACCAGGAGAGCCACTTTTCTATAGAGACTGCTTGAAGGGAGAGATAGTAACTATGAAGGTTTTTCTGCTATTTAGTACTTTCATTTTTACAGCTTTTTGGTGGTGTTGTTCCATAGGAACTTCAATACTCACAGAGGAATGACATATAGTACATGAGAATGATGATTTATTTTCTTAGTTCACTCAGAGAAGGACACACAAAAACCCATTTGAAACTAGCGTATGGTGACAATATGCAAGATATCTAGCAAATAAATAAAACATTATTAACTGTTTTGTTTGTTCTCAGATGCCATATTCTGTAGGACATTTACCAAGATATGTAGAAGCTTTCACTAATCTTAATGATCTGTTTCCAGATGTTCCACTCCTCTCCAGGATTTGGACAAATTCTGAGCGTGAAGTAAATGAACGAACAGGAAGTTATATGGGTAAAAATGTATATACTTCCATGACAAAAGTAAGGGTAAATTGGAGACTGGGACGTCATGGGAATAATCTAAATAGTTAAAGCTGGACCAGTACACTTAAAACCTGACCAAAGATTAATTTGTTTTGAAAATGATAAAAATCTGACCACTTTCATACCAATCTGGGTGCATGGGAAAAAATATATAGTATGTGCTCCATTCTTCGTGAATGTGATGGGAACTTTTCTATGGACGACCTGCTGATTCTCTACGGATTTTGGCTCTGACACAATTACCCTCAAAATGAGAACGGTGGATGTGCTTCTGTTGAGACTTAAAGAGCATTCTTTTCTTGCATTTGCAGAGCAGATCCGACACAGCAGAAGGAGGAGGCGTGATATTTCAGCCCCTCATCGTCCCATCTGGGCTCCGATATGCCCCCTGAAAACAAATTATGGAGTGATTGAAATAAGGTTCTATTATCTTTGTTTCCCCATGGACCGGGGTGGGTAAGGTCATGTTATGATTGGACACATTAAATTATAGATTCAGTGGTTTTGTTAATTCTTCCCTGGCAGTTCTAAAAGGTATAGCAGCTGAGAGCTAGGAATTGAGCTTAACAACTGTAAATATATATGGAGATTAATCTACAATACAGGTGTTTATTGAACTATGACATCTCTCCGTAACAGGCTGCAAATCTAGTCACACCTGATTAACAGGAGACTTATATAATTGGATGTTTCTGAAACAGTTCTGTTTCAGAAAAAGGGAGGAGATCCTTAGGCACAAGGGGAATTATTTTTTACCGAACAAAGCCTTTCAATTGGTCGCTTTAAAAGCATTTCAGATAAATGAAAAAACAAAAAACAGCATTTGTTTAGGGTTCAACAGTTTTTTGGTTAAACAGGTTGAAATTATATTTTTTTTATATAAGTATTGGACTTCATCAGCTCAGAAAAATGAATAACAATAGTCGGTGATGTGGTAAAATCTTATAAGACTATAGGTTTAATGAATTTAGGCTGTTAGCAGTGTAAATGAATAAAATTAGACTGGGATCCTTTTCTGGGTGTTGAGCTTTAAAGCAGCACATTTTTCTTTTGAGCGGTCTCTCATGCTCATCATGCCACTCGCACAATTCAAAAAGACCAGATGTTTCCTGTTTTCCATCCTCTTTTGGCACCTAGTGCGGTTGGTTGTTTTAGCACACAACCCATTAATCTTACCTTGTGGCATGTTTATGCATTTAGTGTTTGTTTGGAAGTTTTTATTTACATTATAACCCCTACTATATATTTTGAAAAAAAATTCTTAATGGTATAGGCTGTTCCAGTGTTGCTCACTTTTGATACAGGATTTTTAGAGTGCACTTTGCGTCAATTATGATTTTTGTGATTTACATACAGCAAAAGTATTAGCTTTTTCTACAGATAGACCTAGTTTGTAACCAGTCTGGATAATAGTTTGATTTTGTGTTAGTGCAGCCGATCAGTGCGGCACTACTTAAAACTGTGAGGTGAGTGAGGGATAAAAAAAAAAGGACAAATGCATAAGAAATGAATCTAAAATTAGATACAATTATGGATAAAGCAAACAGAAAAAGCAAATTAGTTGAAAGTTGTTCTTTCAGGCTTTGTTGACCAGGTGAGAGACCAGCAGCCAACCAGACCACGATCTCTCAGGTAATCAGACTAAAGAAATAGGCTGGAGCCAATGCACTCACACTGAGGAGTCAGGACGAACCTGAGAGGACATCCAGGAGCAGCAAGCCAGAGCGTTTGCAGAACAGCAATGAGCAGACCACACAACCTACTTGAACCCTCTGCTGAGAGGTTTCCAACTTCAGTACACCTGCACCATCAGGTGGCAGGGCGGCTTGGAGCGCAGAGCTGCCCAGCTGGGGCAGCAGGGTTTGAAGGAAAAGAAGCTCAGACCCCTGCCAAAAGGGGCAGAACAATCCTCTGGTCTGCGTGCAGTCCTTAGAGTTTTCAAACTCAAGGCTACTGAAAAGATACACTTTAGCTGCATATAGGTGATGTGCTGGTAACCTCTCACCTTAGGTCATAGAAGAGCGAGCCGGACGACCCCAATTCCCGGCCAAACAAGATGACTTGACTGCTGATCCGAAAAGTTCCAGAGAAGATGGACTCAAAATTGATATGATTCTATAAGTGTGCTGCCTGACGTTTTTCCTTGTATATGGTGATCTCTTATTTTTAAGAGATCAAAAGAGGGAGATGACGAGATAGAAACTCAGTTAATGTTGTACGAGGGTTTAATTCTGTAGTGCATGTGGCAACACTTAGAAACAGTTAACAATCAAGAAGAATGTGGTACATCATGTGTTCCTTACATGAAGAAACTGTGACCAGTCTGTGAACGAAGATCTATGTGGGAGGAGTTCCCTGCTAACTTGTTTCATTAAAGACTTTGAGCTGACATAGATCTGGGCTCAGTTACTAGAACTGAGTCCAGCGAACGAAGTCTCGCTGTTAAAATATATAATTGTTGTTTGTTGTTCTTATTGCTCCTTTTTACAGAAATGAACGAGCACGCTGGAAGGTGAAATGAGAGCTCAGAGAGAGCCAAGAGTCATAAGTTAAAAGTGTGTCTGTTCCTTTAAGATAGGCTTTAAATTAGAGTAAAAACACCTATCCAACAGTATAATGACAACAGATCTTCAACATACTTTGGTGCTGAGCCATACAATGATTTATAAACTAGTAAAAGTATTCTGAAGTCCATTATCTGAGCTACAGGGAACAAGTGTAAGGACTTTAGAACTAAGGTGATGTGCTCTACTTTCCTGGTTCTAGTGAGGACTCAAGCAGCAGCGTTCTGGATCAGCTGCAGCTCTGACTTTTTAGGCAGACCTGTAAAGACACTGTTGCGGTAATCAGACTAAAGATAAATGCATGGATGAATTTTTAGAGGTCCTATTGCTAGCGGGAGCATGTAGATATTAAATAGCAGGGGCCCCAGGATGGAGCCCTGGAGCAACCCACATGTGATTTCTGTCTGTTCTGGTGGGTAGCTATTGGGAACAGAGTGGGGCTAACTCAACAATTAGCCCACCTGAAATGTAAAATTTTATATAAGACATACTTGTGCTAAGGCTACTAGAGACAAATGCTAACTGAAGAAGAGTGATTGCTGCAAAGTCTGTGACCATAGACAGAAACCTTTAACTAAATGATTTATTAAACTAAACATGACTGCATTTTTGTCACTAGAATTGACTTGGAATGTTTATAACTGACTCTGAATCAAACATAATTGATTATGTATTTCTGTATAGAAATATATAATTGATTATGTATTTCTGTATAGAAATGGGATATCTTTGTTTTGCATTGAATTGAAACATTTGCTGTTATTTGGAAGTATATAAATGCAGTTGAGCAAAAATTTTGTATTTGGCAGCCACCGATTGTGCAAGTTGTCCCACCTAAAAAGATGAGAGGCGCCTATAATTTTCATCACAGGTACATTTCAACTGTGAAAAGCAAAATGTAAACAACAAAAAAATCCAGGAAATCACATACGATTTTAAAAGATTTGTATAATAGTACAGAAAATAAGTATTTGGTCAATAACAAAAGTTCACCTCAACACTTTCCAATCTAACCTTGGTTGGCAATGACAGATCAAACGTTTCCTGTAGGTTTTCACCAGATTTGCACACACTTTATCTGGTATTTTGGCCCATTCTTCCACGCAGAGCTTCTACACAGCTGTGATGTTTTGGGGCTGTCACTGGGCAGCACAGACTTTCAACTCCCTCCATAGATTATCAATTGGATTGAGATCTGGAGACTAGCTAGACCACTCCAGAACCTTGAAATGCTTTTACCTAGCCACACCTTCGTTGCCTGGGTGGTGTGTTTGGGATCATCATCATGCTAAAAGATCCACCCATGTTTCATCTTTAATGCTCTCACTGATGGAAGGAGGTTTTTGTCTGAAATCCAACGATACATGGCCCCATTAATCCTTTCCTTAATATGGATCAGTCGTCCCGTCTCCTTTGCAGAAAACCAGCAAGGCAGGTTTATCTAATTGGGTCTTTTGGCTATTTTGAACACCAGGACATGTAGAGAACAAGAAAACAGACCGCTGTGTTTGTTTGTTTGTTTACATGCAGTTTTAAAGTATTCTATGAGCTGAGCTGCACTTCTAGTAAAAGCTTTCCAGCTCAATTAAAACGTCCATTGCTCCTTAAGTGGATGCGCTTACAAGCTGAAGTAAGTAAACGGACGTCGACCAAAGACGTCACTGCAATGGTTGGCAGACCAGCCAGAAAAGGACTACCCTCCCTGCTGTTCTGGTGGACCCAGGTGCATATTTTTGAGTTAGTGTCTGCCAATAACTTCTCTGATATTGGCAGACAACAGTATAAAAGGATAATGTCTTCATCAATACGTGTGAGAGTGTGAACTTGTTGATGGAAAAGCATAAACTAGGCTTTAGAATGGCCTAGTCAAAGTCCAGACCTATTTATTTACCAAACCTTTGAAAATCATGTATGCTTTATTTCATTTCCCATCCACTTCAGAATAACTATCAAATGAATAACATTTATAATATGTATAAACTAAAATATTTATTACAAATGTAAAGTATAAAATACTTTGAAGTCCATTCTTGTACAATGACAAAATGTTAAAATACCATGGCATATGAATGCTTCTGTTGTACTTCAGTTTGTTTGTGAAATCTGGGACCTATAAAGTGGAGAACTGAAGAAAACCTAAGCCTGGGAGTGCCTGGCTCAGAGATACTGTTGATTGTTTTAAAGCAGGGGGTACGGTGGCCGGGGAGTGCAAAACAAAATTACATTAACCTGAAACACTTTTACAATCTTACCGAAACACTTTTACAATCTTAATCTTACCGAAACACATTTACAAGTTTACCGAAACACATTTACAAGTTTACCGAAACACATTTACAAGTTAAAAAATAAACACTTTTACAAGTTTAACAAAACACATTTACAAAAACATGACCTGGAAGTGATACTGCAAGGATGAGGTTAGGGTTGGGGCAAGACCAAAGTGATAACAGTAATGGAATCGATCCTGCCAGCAGCTCAATCTGCAGAGATGTTTTGCCCGTTTTGCGGAATTTTTTTTTTCAAGTTTTAGGGACATTTTGTGGTGATTGTGGACATAGTTTGGACTTTGAGAAGGGAGAGGGAGAAGAGGTCGGTTTTATGGACTGCCTCGTAAAGTATTTAAAAGGAGTCATGACCTGTAATTTTCACTTTTCCATGAGAAAAAATGTATGTTATGATTGCCTAACGATTATACACTGCCCGGGAAGCCGATATTTAAAAGTGAAGCGTTTGTTTACCCCTGGGTTCGTCCACCAGCCCACGTGCACTCAAATATGTGGTTTTAATTTCTGGCCGACTTGACGTCAAGTCAGCGAAGGATATACCATATATAGACATCGCAGACCTATGCTGCAGGAAGCCCGCCCTCCCTCTCTCCCCCGCGCTCCTCTCCCCCTCATATTCAGTTGAGCACCGCCATTACTGAATTCTATTTATGGGAATTCCAGCTCTTTTTGGAGAGCCAGTTCTTTTTGGTACATTTGGTACGAGGTGTACCAAATGTACCAAAACAAGTGGGGGGGAATGAAAAAATTAAAAAACGGCTCCCAATGACGAGCTGGCTCCCATCGTTCACTTCAAAGACTTAGCTCTTAGAGCCGGTTCGTTCGCGACCGACACATCACCGATTCGAAGTACGAACTCCACCGTGAAAGATGCAGAAAGTTTCTTCATGCAATGATGCATGAAGAAGACATATTCATGTCAGCCTTTTATTTCAATCAGTTAAATCAGCTAAAACCATTTCTGCCAGAAACATAGTGCACACGTGAGTTGTTCTGTTGTTGACTGCCAGAATCAACATGGAAATATTTTTTCTATTTTTTTACGCCTGAATCCTTTACGAATTGGGGACAATATCAGGCGAAGTTGGCATCGAAGCTCCGTTTGGAAAAAGGGGCCATTCCAACAATCAGAGACTTGCCTGCAATTGAAACGGTAAGGCTGTGTTTTTATTCCTCTGCTGTGTGTAACAAACAGCAACTAACTGCTAATGTGGCTATTGTATGCTAGCGGGAGTAGTAGATATGGGTTAGATATGCTGAAGCGTTACCTGTGTCAACCCCCCTCCTTCCTGCCACCAATCAACGCGCCCCTCATTTGCATTATTACAAGGCCCGTCCACGACAGCCAAAGTATCGCATCAGATCTCGCGAGACAATAATGCCTTCAGAAATAAGGGTCAGAGGAGCTCTGTGTTTATTTTTTTCACTTTTTTTCAACTTTTCTTTTTTAGAAGGGCCTGAAAGACTATAATAGAGCATGGGTATCCAAGGTTATACTAGGTTAGGACTCCTTTAAACGAAGGCCAGTCATACAGTGTGATTGTTGACATGATGGAACGGCTTCACATTGTCTTCCTGTCTTTGCGGACCGTGAAAACGAAATTAATTAATGCCGGATTCTACTGCAGAAAAAACTATTAATCTGAAGTAGATATCAGAAACGCCCTCAGACCTCTTCCCCCTAAAACTTGAAAATAGATTCGGAAAAACGGGCAAAACATCTTTGCAGATTGAGCTGCTGGCAGGATCGGTTCCATTACTGTTACCACTTTGGTCTTGTCCTGACCCTAACCACATCCCTGCAGTATCACTTCCAGGTCATGTCTTTGTAAATGTGTTTTTTTTTTCTTGTAAAAGTGTTTCGGTAAGATTGTTAATGTGTTTCGGTAAGATTGTTAATGTGTTTCGGTAAGATTGTTAATGTGTTTCGGTAAGATTGTAAGTGTGTTTTGGTAAGATTGTAAATGTGTTTCGGTAAACTTGTAAATGTGTTTCGGTAAGATTGTACATGTGTTTCGGTAAGATTGTACATGTGTTTCGGTAAATTTGTAAAAGTGTTCCGGTTAACTTGTAAATGTGTTCCGGTAAAAATGTAAAAAAGTGTTTCAGGTTAATGTAATTTTGTTTTGCACTTCCCGGCCACCATAAGGGAGTGAACCCTGAAACATTTATTGTTTATACGTCTGTATCTGATGAGAGGGTTACATGATGATGCTTAATCCCCATGTGGTAGCCATCAACACCAATATAATCGACAGGAAAGACGAAGGGGCAGATTTTAAGCCGCATCTCAAGCAAGTCAGACTGAGTGGGGTTTGGCCCCAGACCTTAAGGAGGATCCAGCTGTTTCTCCCACCCCAACCAAACCCCATCTGTTGTCAGCGAGCTGAACCCAAACACCTTTTACCAATATGACGCCTTCTCAAAGTGAGCGCGTGCTTTAATGATACACGGGTTTACAGGGGTCAGGGGGTAACTAGTAAGAGCAACTTTTCTGCCTCCTTATGAGGTTCAAAAGGGGCTAGTCTAACAGGCTGAAACCACGATGAAAACAGTCCAGAAGGTAAAAATGGCCGTCACCGACACAGAAAATCCAAAGTAAGCTACCAAGTAAGACGCTTTTTCCTGCGCTCAGGAGGTAGAAAAGCGGCTACTCACCCCTGCTGGAAGCGAATAGAACAGGCTCGCTCCTCATCGCGAGCTCAAAGTCATCTAATCTGCTAGACCACGTATACACGGCAGCAGGCGCGCGACCAGAGGCCCCAAGGCCAGCAATAAAAAATCCACACGGTCCGGATCTCTTCCCTCTTTCTAACTCCTTTTCCGTCGCACTGCTGAAGCTCCCTTGTTCCTTTCAAACTTTTTTCTCCGGAGCTTTCTGATCCCTCCCTCTGATTTCCCCCTTTCCCTCCTCCTCTCTGTACCTCCTAACCTCACACTGCTTCCCACT
Source organism: Valencia hispanica (assembly GCA_963556495.2). NCBI lineage: Eukaryota > Metazoa > Chordata > Actinopteri > Cyprinodontiformes > Valenciidae > Valencia > Valencia hispanica. The sequence continues at coordinate 7,996,834 of OY747714.1, read as the reverse complement.
CGCATGAACTGGCTGCCTGGACAGTAGGCTACACTTTTATATCCAACAAAGCAAACCAATCTCTTTTGGTCCGTTTAAAGGACCAAAAGATTGCCAGAAAGAAAGTGAGTACTGAACAAAAATATGAATAAAAACTGCAATGAAATATGGTGTATTTTATGCCGTTTGTTTTTCCTTTAAATAATTTTCACCGTTCAGTAAGAGATCCTTTAAATCAATTAAAGAAGTAACCTGTAAAAAATACTTGACATCTAGTGAATCATTTGTAGATGACAAATATCTGAAATGGCGTCCACCGGAGGTAGATATTTCTGCTTTGAACCAATATGATATATAGGCCTACAGTTGAAACCAGAAGCTTACATAAACCAATAAAAAACTGTCTGAAGTTAAATCAGACCAAACTTCTCTTGTTTTAGGTCAGTTAAAATTACCAAAATTATTTCTATTTGCTAAATGCAATAATGCATTATTATTGCAATGCAAAAATAATGAGAGAATGTCAGATTTATTTATTAAGATCTTCAGAATCAGACGTTTATATAGGCAAGGCAATTTTATTTGTATAGCACACTTTCAACAATAGGGTAATTCAAGGTGCTTTACATAATTTGGTGATAAAAAAAAAAGAGAACATTGGAAATTAAATATATAGCCTATAGAATGAATACTATCTCGTCAAACAATGAGGGAAAGCTCATTGACCCAAATTGACCCAGAAAAGCCAAAGATCTTTTGAAGATGCTGGCTTAGCTGGTGGAACAGTGTCATCATCCACAGTGAAAAGTGTTGAGTACAGACATAGGCTGAAAGGTCACTCAGCAAAGAGGAAGCCATTACTCCAAAAGAAACAAAGTCAGAATGCAGCTTGCAAATGCGCACAGGGAATGGGTTTTCCAAACGGACATTGACCCTAAGCATAGAGTCAAAATGGTTAGAAAAATGGCCAAAGGAGAACAAAGTCAATGTTTTGGCGTGGCCATCACAAAATGTGCGTTTCACTATTGGAACTTCGGAGTAATCTGACCGTAACTTCCCGGAATGGCCCAATCGAGACGCTCAGCTTTGGTTAAATCGCGCTGATTGGTTGTGATTCAGAGGGAAATGAGCAGATGTTGCCAAATAACTGTCTTTGTAAAAATAAGAGTTGCTGGAAACAGTTTATAGCATAAGCAAACAGAAACATGGCAACAAGCCCTGCTTCTTCTATGTTGATCTCTTGTTATTTCTGCTGCTGTGAATGCCTTTTTGCGCTGATCAGTGACACTACTCACTGCTGCCTGAAACTGTGTAATATGCAGATGTCTTTAGCTGATTCCTTAAAGGGTCGATTGTGTATGGAGACACGGCGTAGGTACCAGATCTGTTCGGGTAGCCAGATATGCTCGGGGGCCTATGTCTAATTAAGACGTCGTATTACATGATTAGCTGAATGCTAACAATAAACTACATGATTGGCTGGACATTAGCACATTGACGTAGTGTGGATTTTTTGCAAGAACTGTATTGAACAAATAGCAAGTGTACAACACATGAACAAATGAAGACAAAAGAATTCAACAGATACAAACAGCCAGAGGTGTTTTATAAATACTGTACATGCAAAAATGTACATGTATTAATTGTTTTGAGAGCCTTTTTCTTGATAGTCTGATTTTTATTTGATGTATACATAAACAATCTTTTTGGGGAATTCTAAAAAAAGAACCTGGAATAAAATATTTTTCCATTGTAAGGGGAAAATCTATCAAAATACAATTAATAACAACCTGCTAAACTCTTTCCCATGCCCGTGTGTGAAAGAGCAGTACCAGAAAAGATTTCATGTTTTCTTGATTATTCTCACAGGAGCTGTTATTAACAGTTAAGTCTCTTTTACATTTCACCATATAGTGCTTGGATGGGTTAAAAAGGGGGCACAATGAAGTTTGTCCGAGTGGCGCTGCCGTACTGTGGCGTTATTGGCAAGCGCAGGAACCCCCGAGCAGATCTGGTACCTACACCAGCGGCTGAGAGGGGTGGGCCAACAGATTACCCCGCCAGAAAAAGATCTGGTTAAATTACCCTGAAGTTCCAATAGTGGAAACGCCTCTAAAGCCCTGATCTCAGTCCAATAGAGAATTTGTGAACAGATCTGAAAAGGCGTGTGCAAGCAAGGTGGCCTACAAACCTGACTCGGTTCCACCAGATTTTTTTCAGGAGGAATTGGCCAGAATTCCAGAAAGCTATTGCGAGAAGCTTGTGGAAGGAAAGCCAAAATGTTTGACCCAAGTTATACAGTATAAAGGCAATGCTTCCAAATACTGAGGAAATGGATGTAACATTCTTTATCTCATTATTGTGGTATTTAGCAAAAAGGACAAGCTTCTGAACCATACAGATATTCAATAAGTCAGCAAAATCTTAATGGGGCAGCGATAGACAACTGTCAGCAGCTCCTGACTCATGCTGACCCTTTTAATGATCCTCAGGAAGTGGAGACATGGCTGGGCCTTCTTCACAGTCACCATGTTAGAGCTCCAATGGAGGTCTGCATCCACATGTTCACCCAAGAAATTACAGATGGCCATCCTCTCCACACATTGGAGAAGTGGTTCTTCTCAGTAAAAGTAAATACAGTAAAATACAGTAAGCACAAAAAAGCACAGAATGTGGAGAGCAAGCGACAACATATATTCGCAAGGCAGCTTTTTATTAAACTGTCAGATAAGACATATGAAAATACCCTGATGTATAAAGATATAAAATATATTCTCACGTTTAAGTGCATTCATAGCCTTGATCCTCCTTATCTGTGTGACTGGCTTCACATCGCTACTCCTTCCCATTCTTTCAGATCTTCATCAGCCACTCATGTTCCTTTTGCCCGGCTTATCACGATGAGGAGTAGAGCTTTCATTTGCTCTGCTCATTGGCTCTGGAACTCACTTCCTCCTAACATCAGGAATATTGTGTCAGAGCCATCAGCACTCCGTCCTGCTCACTCCCTGTCTTAATTATTGTCTGCACCTGTGTCTAATCCCAGTCACCATCTGATCCTCATTTCCTCTCTGTATTTCAGCCCTTTACTTCTTCTCACTCCCTGTCAGTTCATACTGTTTCTTCCCTACTGTGTCATGTCGGTTTTAGTTGTTCCAGTCCTGCCATCATCATCATCATCATCATCATCTCTGCAATAAATAATCATATCATCTTACCTACGTCTGCGTTTGGGTCCGTGCTGCATCCGGAGTTCCTGACATATTGACTCTTTTCCTTTATTTAAATCAGCTCAAAACACATCTGTTCAGGCGGGCTTATTCACTTTCAACAGTGATTTTGGTTGTTGTCCTGTGTACTGATTTGCTATTTGATTCATTGTTTTGCCGATTGTTTATAATTATTTTTCGGTTTTTCATTTCTGTAAGGTGACCTTGGGTTTTAGAAAGGCACCCTAAAATAAAATGTATTATATATATATTTTTTAAAACACATTGAAGATATATGAAAACACCCAGACAAAAAATATCCTCAATATGAATGATTTCAACGGATGGCTGATTAACAGGTTTTTGCTGAATTGCAATCAACTGAAGCCGGCGTGTTAAATCAGCAAAACATCTAAAACATGCAGGGCAGTGTGCCTTGAGGAGCAGGGTTGAAAAACACTGCAATAGATGACATACATCATCATGAAGACCAAGGAACATAGCAGACAGGGTAGAAAGAAAGTTGTTGAGAACTTTAAAGCAGGATTGGGTTCTACAACAGTATCCGAAGCTCCAAGAGGACCCGAAACATACATCCAGAGCTACAGGGAAATAGTTAAGATTGAAGGGATTCATCAGTTCTCACACTAAAAACATGGAAGTTTGTTGTTGGAACAAGACAGAATGTGAAAAAGTTCTTAGAGTGGGACTGGCTTTGGAAGGATCTTCCCTCTTTCTTTAAAATTTAGGAGATTGTGAATCTAATAAGATACTGTACTTACGACAGCTGGCTAGCAGCGCAGGCACTCATTGTTTGTGTTGCAGCTTAGATCTTTACTTCATTAAACCTGGGAAGGGCTGTAAAAACATAAAATAATTCAACTGAGAAAAGACATAATTTACTTTTAACCCCTTGCTGCATTGTCACAAGACTCTGCTGTGTTGTAGGTTAATGCTTGATTGCTGTTTAAAATCAGCACTAGCTGTATGATCTCTCCCTGTATGAACTCTCATTATATCTCTTGTAAAAAAGATTCTTACCAGTTAACCTTGCTCTCCAAAAACAGGAGAGAAGAGATCTGCACTTTTGCTTTTTCACTTTGGATAATTGCTGTGCAGCAATCCAGTGGGAGGATTTCAGCTGGGCCTGTGGGACTCTTATCAGAGTGAGATATGATGACAGTGAGGGAGTCTGTGTGTGTGTGTGTGTGTTGAAGCAATGAAAAGTTGTTTGCGTCATGGTGGTAAGCATGCCTCAGAGTGTGAGAGAGAGTGAGAGTGAGAGAGAGTGAGAGTGAGAGAGAGAAGAGAGAGAGAGAGAGAGAAGAGAGAGAGAGAGAGAGAAAAAAAAACTCATTCTGGACGCATTTAAACTTGACTCTGGTGTTTTAAAGTTCACAGTGAGGTCAGTGTTTGGCCCTGTGGAGGCTATTAAATGTAATAGAGATTGAGATGCTGTAATAAGGTGGACACTTTCCTGCTTCTCCAGTCAGCCATCAAACTGCAATGTTACTCAAACATCCTGCTTTGAATCTGAAAAAATACTCCCCCTCCCATGTAATAGTTCTTTCAGACACACTGAAGTAAAACATTTGATTGTGGGAAGTCATTCATGATCGTATCGGTATGGACGCGCTATCGGAACAAAGCCAGGGCTGATTTAGGGGTTTAGCTTAACAGGGAAAGGTGTTGAATTGCCCAACCTCAAAAATGCATCAACCATTCCTGTTTCTTCCATTTTATAGTCGATTTCTCTCTTTTTTCTAGATCTCTTGCTATTCTCTGCTGCTATGGGGGCCTTTTGGTACTGATAAGTGACACGACTCACTGCAGAAATGGTCGCGATATGCGGATGTCATAGCAGATTCCTTAATAGGCCAATTTTGTATGGAGACACAACGGCTGAGGGGACCGAGGCAACTTATTTACCTTCTCAGATTTTCCCTCTCAAAAATGTTGCGGAACTTGCCTAGAGGAAACAGCTTTCATCTGATCAGCTTCAAAGGTGGTCTGGGACACTTGTGTCCATGTAATGTGACTTTGCTCAGCCAGCGGTGTTCACTGTTTGGCAGTCAGGCTCCATCTACTTGGGAAGGTTTTTTTTTCTATAACAGGAAAGTTTTTAACCCTAAACATTTTCTCCTTAAATGGTTCCAGAGTGAATATTTCGCCCTTGGGTATTCATGTGGACAACAAATACACCTCTTTGGTGAAAATGCTGATCTTTTAGCCCAACTTCTAATGTGATCTATAATCCCAAAGGTGTCATATATAACAACAATATTGGTGGATTACTATTAGTCTTGTAGATTATTAGTCTTAATATTCAACATGACACAAAGAAGAAGCTTGACGTAGGTTGGATTTAGATGCAGGCATGGTGAGGCAAGATATTTGTAGAGTCTGTATTAAAAATAAATACTAGCTTACAGATGGCAAGTAGGTAATGAGTGTGAACAGGTAGGGTGGCATGAACCTGGAACCAGGAGATATGGAGAGATAATGGAGCAAATGGAAGGATCTAGCAAGGTATGAGGGAGAGAGAGGAGCTTACTGTAAGTACCGAGGGCGCACTGGCATGACAAGGGAACCCGAAGAGCTAACTGGAGGTGAGTAGTGGCAGCTGGGAGAGGGAACAGGCAATGGGAAATCAGAAGATGAGAAATATTTGGGAAGGGGAGCATCCTGGCAGGCTGAAGGAGAAAGGGAGAATAATGGCATGGAAGGAGCAGGGGAGAAAAAACATTAACAGGCAAAATATTATACAACCATAAACTGTGGGAAGGAATAAAGTACAATCAAAGAGTAATCAGAAGTAAATAAACAACAACTAAAGAAGACAGGAAACAGGAAATAAGTTAAGCAAAGCACAATGAAACAAGAATGATAAAAAATTCAAACATAGAGAAATCTACTGAAGCGTATTGCATTTACTTGAAAAAAAGCTATTTTTTCTGAGAAAAAAATTAATAAAATAGCAATTTTTTCTTTATTGACGAGAAGTTTTACAAAGAAATTACCCAAAAAAACACTTTGTTTTTCTGAATTATCGAGATAAACTTCGGGGGCAAACTGTTCACGAACTGCCATCAGAAACCTTACACTCAACCATTCTCATGTACTGGTATTGACAAAATAATACAGAAATGGTATGTGAATGATACTTTGGCTATATTGGAGCCTTTTTTATTTTAAAGTAGAGTTCAGCTGTGAAGTGAGAAGTGACCACTAACCAAGTTAATGACCATGGTTTAGTTTTGTAGGTAAGCTAATGGTTGTTCTTTGTACACTGATCGCTTACTCATAGGACCAAGACTTTTACAAGCCTTTTCATGTCAACTTGTAAACTGAATTTTTCTCCATCTGAATAGAAACAAAACTGAAGAAATTATTTTTTGACCAAAAGAGAAATGATCAAAGGTCAGCAACCACCAGACCACTCAGGTCTTCAAACTGTAGTCAATCCCTAGAATTAGAACCAAACATGGAGAAGCTGCCATCAACTTACAACAGCTATCCAGAACTCAGAGTTGAAATGGAGTCTGTCCTGTCCAGCAACCAAGGCCGGATTATCCAATGGGCATAATGGGCACAGGCCCAGGGGGCCCATGCCCACTGGAGGGCCCACATGTTTAAGGAAGAAAAAAAATTTGTCTTCATATTTCAAATATGGCAGAGATCGGTGCTGGTGGAGATAACCAATAAGATCCACACCATTTTTTTTTACCCTAACAAAGTTACATAGTCCCTAAGGCGCAGTTGTGGAAACCATGGTAACATGCCACGCCCCTGCCCCAGCAACTAGCACTCCGCTGACCGTCACCGGACAGTAGGAGTTGCCTAGTCCTAAGAGAATCAAAAATGAGCGAAAAAAGGCGGTTTCTATAAATGAAAGAGAGAAAGATGAGAAGACATGTTTATTAGAAAGTCTGTCATCTACTGACACGTTCTGTGTAAAATCTAAGGAGGAAAATCAGGAAAAAAAAGACATCGAAGAGGTTCATTGGCTCACCATCATCCACGGAGGGGACTGCGTTAGCTAGCAAGCATGTTGTAGGGCTAGTAGGGAAACATCTGTTGTTTTAAACATGCAAATTCTGATCTAAGCAATATTAATGTCCTTCTGTTTCAGGGTCATTGCAAACATAGCCTTCAGCTGGAGAATGGCATATCCACTGACTGAAAACACAAATGAAATGCATTATTTCCAACCCAACCACGAGGTTTATTGAAAAAACTGCTATCTGGCTGTATCTCCTGTTTTGGCAATGAAACAGCTTAGTTGTAGTCTCTTGAAATCATCCGCAGATTCATTTGGATTCTGATTGAATCATTTAAGAAATGTTAAATTGTGAATTAAATCCTTATTTTATTGAAAAGTTATCAGAATTGTTATGTATGAAAACAAAAGCTAAATACATTGATAGAGTGCTTGATTATTAAGGTTTTCAGCCCTTATACTCATGTTCAAACCGTGAAAACAACCTTAGAAAAAAGTTTTGTTTTGTTGCATTTCTGTCCAAGAAAAAAACCAGCAGGTGCTGAAAACACATTCCAGCTGACTCTGGTCATACCTGTCCGCTGACAGAAACACTGTGATATTCTCTAACACTCACTAGACATTACTGTTACTGGGCCCCATAACAAAGATCGCATTCCTCGTGAAAGGTCACGTATATTTGTCAGAGGTCAACTCACAAAGAGAAGCAGATTTGTGTTTTTTTGCTAACTGTTTTGCACCCCCATTTCTTATACAATAGTTGATGTTTTTGAGGATGATTGTGTACATAGGTCATTCAGGTTTCATGTCCTGGATGGCTTAGCTCACTTGATTCTGCTCAATTAACACAGCAGAAATATCACGACATGTGCTCTGGAAGTTTCTTGCATTGCAACAACTGACCAAGACCGAAACCGTGACTCTGGGCTGTGCCATCCCAGCCATTCCCCTGTTTGGTGACCCCATTTGTGGCTTTAGTTTAGCGTGAATCATTGAATTGGATTAGACCGTTAGCACCTAATGCGAATTGCAAATGGTCTAATCCGATTCAACGATTCATGCTAAACTAAAGCCACAAATGGGGTCGCCAAACTCAGAGAACAGTTGGATGAACAGAGGAAAGGTAAAACTCAATTGTTTAACTCGAGGGGAGGTGGAAAATGAGCATATTTGCCCAAATGGTGGTGTGTCCCTTTAAACATTCTTCAAACTCCAAATCCATAAATATATATATTTTTTACTTTTGCATTTGTAACCCTACAAAATATTATCCTGACCACTGTTTGAATAAAAAGTCAAATGATGCCAATGTGTTATGAAATAATTTAGAAAATTAGGACAAAATAAAATAATTGATTAGTATAAGCAGATTGAATATAACCATAAAAAGTATATTGATCCAATGTAGAATTTTAAATTGGCCCAGAAATCATAATTAATGCTTTTAAATTGACTCAATGAACTTTTGAACATTAACCCAACTAGAATTTCAATTTTATTAATGAATGTTTTATTAATTGGTTCTACAAGAAAAAGTTCAATATTTTCAATATTTACAATATTTACATGTAAATGATTACTATACAAATTGTAGGTTAAGCCAATGTTAAATTTTTTTCAGTGTACCTGCCTGCCAATGCTGCTTCTCTGCTATACTATTCCACGGTGATAATCTATTTACCAAATGGGGGTAGGAAAACCACACTATAAATTCCGTGCATCAAAGCAGACTGGAACATTAATGATAGTGTTTTATTCTCTCATTTTGTGAGAACTGACAAATGTTAATGTGAGTGTATGTATGTATTAGGGTTGCAAACCGTCCCGTAAAAAAACGGAATCGTTCCGTATTCAGAGAAAATGCGTTCTGTATTGAGGTGAAAAGGAACGCGGTTTGTCCCGTACTTCAGCTACAATGGAAAAAAAAGACAGAGGTGGAGTTATTCTGTCTTTAAGCTGTGCAGCTTCCTCGTTCTCTCTCTCTCCCTCTCATCGCCCACTTTGCGCAGAAAGAGGAAAACAGCGGATGTTGCGCTAAACAGCAGCATCACGTTTAATAACCTGTTAGAATTAATTTAATATGACTTTCTAGTATCAGCTGATGTTTGCTGGAGCCACAGCCGTAAAAGCTGCTGGTCATGATATCAGTTTGGATATGTGGTGAGATGGAAACATGAAGATGAAACCAGGAGATGTTCTTACTGAATCATCAGAGCTGAACAGGTGATTGAGAAACACGTTTACCTTTTAGGTGACATGAATGAGTTGAAGGGAAGTTATAAACTGTTTGATAGACAAATAACACCAGGATCTTTTTCTACTTCTGTCCAGGGGCGGCTCTAGCAAAGTTTTGCGAGGGGGCCAGGTAGGGCATTAACAGGAAAAGGGGGGCACAAATAAATACTTTTCTTTCTTATTCTCATTTAAAATGTCTAGCTTTTAATAAAAAAATATCTGAATCTTACAACTAAAGTGGTCATCTGTTAAATGTATAGAAATCCATTATCTTATGTAGTAAATATTAAGTCTAATAAGTACCCTAGTAAGCTATAGTAGGCTACTTTTTCCTTTGAGAAGGTGCAGTCTGCAAGAAGGTGTAGTCTGCAATTCGGTCGAAGAAAAATGTTGAATCTATTTAATTATTGTAGAAAAATAATTGATTTCTGTGTATTTGTTTTACACGTGCATTAAATTAAAGTCAATTACGTCAATTAAGCATCATGAGGCGGCAGGTGGGGGGTAGTTCCTTATTTTATTTGCTGGGAGTTGGCAACCCTAGTATGTATGTATGTATGTATGTGTTTAAGTATGTTGGATTTAGTTATTGTGCACTTTTTGGTGGTGTTTTTTTGTGCAAATGTTCAAATGTTTTGCACAGAATATGCAACAGCAGTATTTTCATTTTATTTATATAAAGTCTGGGTGAACTTAAACTGTATGGCTATGCTGTGGTTCCTGTAGGCTTTGCGTGGGGGGCCTCCATGACCATTTTGCTTGGGGCCCCTAAATTCATTGAAACGGCCCTGTGAATATGGGGCATCCATTCTACCGCTTTGTCATGCACCGCCCCAAATATGAGTATTGTTAACTATTTGGATTAATGCTTTTGATTTTAACTTTCAATTAAGTTTTGTTAACCTTGTTAATCATTCTTTAAAGTGTTTATTGGGAGAGGCATTGTTGCTTATCTTGATTACCTAATGTTATTTTTAGGAAGTTTTTCCTATATATCTTGTGCAGGTTTTCTTTTTTTTACAAATGTTTTTTTAGGTGAAGCTGAATAATGTTCATAAAGTGTTAATAGAAAAAAAAGATGCTAATACCTGATTAGCGATTTTCTACCACTGCAATTTCATTTTTTAATACTTGTTTAACTGTTTCCATAAACAAAACAGAGCTTAAAAAGTTCCGCCACTGACCGAAAAGCTTATTTTTCTTGATAGAATTATCAAAAAAACATGCATTTGAAATGTGTTAATCAGCTTTATGTAAACACAATTTGTTTCTGTTTAGAAAGATTACATTTTGGACATTAAAATAAATGTTCCCTCAGTTATATATTCAAGACAAATTTTTTAAACCTGAAATGCGGCAACATTCAAATTCTCATTTACATATAGCCATCTAGAGAAAGCAATCTAAAGATACATTATTTTACTTCACAATTACATTATGGTTTAAATCTTAAAGCCCTTATTCTGGACATATACACATTGTACAGTTTATGCTTTTATCCAGTATAATAGCTTGCGATATTCAAATATGAGCTTGTATGTAAGCACGCAAGAATTTGTAAAGTTCAATAGCTTCCTCAGGTAAGATGGGTGGATGAAGACTGTTTTCTGCCATGGCCATACAACAGATGTCAAATATGGTATTGTCACAAGGATATGGCCCTCTCTAAAGGCTTTCTTCTCTGCAAGCCTGTATCTTTTATTGGGATACTTCTTTGAGGTACTCCCTGGCACCAAATAGTTGAGGTAGAGTGTACTTTTTTTTTTTTTTTTTTTACTTGTCCTGTTTGGCAGTGTGGAGCTCAGAATTTGTGTCCGAGTACCAAGTAGAAGCCCAACAGATTTACTTTCACAAGCGGAGCAGTACAGATTTTGCTATAGTACTCCACTTGATATATGTGTGAAAAATCTTCATTATGAATTGAAATTATGGACCCGGAGACGGAAAATTAAGGGGAAGAAAGAAAGAAGATGAAGAAGAGAGGTAGGAAACAAAAAGTCATGAGAGGGTGAGTTGAAAATACAAGAGAGGAAGGGGAACAAAGAAAACAGGAAAACATTGAAGTCTGTCTCCATACCCAAAGGACAGCAGAGAGAGGGGAAAAAACAAAAGGAAAAAGGAACATCGACAAAACAAACCAAACATCGTGAACTAAAAACTAAACAACCACATCACACAAAAATGGATATAAAAATACAACAACAATGTCACAGAAAAAGTCATGGTACAGATTAATAAAGCTCTAGTAATGATAACCCTCAGCCCAAGAATATATCTGTTAACACCAGAGACCCCACATCTATGTGTGTGTGTTAGCATGCTGGTGCATATAAGGTTTCTCCATAAGAGTGTTCGATAGTTGGTGTGAGCAGGCATCAATCCGTCTCCCAGGAATCGATGCAGACATGAAGGAGAACAGAGCCAAGAAGTCCAAAGGACCCCCAGAGCCCCAGGCGGACCCGGGCAGGTCATATTTTTTAAGCTAATATCTATTACTTTTTTTGAACAATTACGTCAAGGTACTTGCACTGGAACTGCCAAACTTGGTCATGGATCTCCGCCTAAACGCTGAGCGAAACCGCCATCTTTATTTCTCGCTGTGAGTTTGTAGTCTAAGTTTAGGTATTGCGTAAAGTACAAGTGTCACAAAGTTCTGTTTTTGGGTGTATTAACCCGCACAACTCTTTACACCGTCTCCCAGCATCAGAACCGCTTGTCTCCCAGCATCAGAACCGCTTCGAAGTGCGTGGTTAAGTTATATTTTTAATGGTAATGTGCCCGAATCTGTGACTAAAATGATTTTGTTTGCGCCAAAAACTTCAAAGACGAGTGCTTCAGTAATCTCCGCCAGTATCAACAAGGATTTTCTGAAAGACTTTATCGTATCGAGGGCTCAAGCGCGGTTCGTCAGGTTCATCGTCTTCATTTTCCCCTCGCTCAGGGTCAGACACTGGCTCGAACATGTACGGCTGGATGGACAGGTCTTCCGACATAAAAACCCCCAAAAACAATGATGAATAAAAAATGTCTGCAGTGCCAGGTTGCCGGTTCTCCATCAAACTACAAAAATGGCTGAATGGGGTGGAGTGGAAGGTTCAGCGACCTGGAGGGGGGTGTGGTATGCAGCACGTCCTACACATTTAAAGGGACCCCACCAAAACGAGTCATTCTGCAAACCCTGAAAGAGAAGCCTATAGAACTACTATAGTAAAAACTTCCGACCTAATAACTGCAGTTCTACGATATATAGACCGCAACTAAATGATTTAGATGTAAAAAGGAAGAATTTAAAAGCATGATATGTCCACTTTAAGACAATGCAAGTATGAATATTAGTTCACACATTTGCAGTGCTAGATTATCATGAAACACAACAAACAAATTAGAAAACAGCTAAAGCCATTCAGTCAATTTGAACCTTAATAATTCAAGTGTAGCATGCACACTGATGCAACAATGCTGTGCCACTTGTAGCTCTTCAGTTTATTTATGATTCCACAACTTGACCCCCAAATAATAATTTTCGAAAGTTTACTTAAAACTCACCTTTTCTGTCAGGCTTTTAAAACCTAGGTGTGCTGAAACTTATCACATTCTGTTGTAATTTTGTAATTTGTTTTATTTGTTTTTATTCCCATCTCATTGTTCCTACACTAAGTAGGCTTGTAATCACAGGGTTGTAGGTTCAATTACAGCTTCCGTCTGTTACATGTTGATGTGCCCCTGGGCACCGTACTTAACCCTAATTAGCCTAGCGATCTGCGGTGTATAAATATGCGCACATTTGTTAGTGCGAGTCCAGTGTAAAGCACTTTGAGTGGTGAAAATAAAAAAATAAAAAAATGCTATATAAGTTCAGTCCGTTTACCATTTTTTTCTTTTTACTCTTGTTTTGTTACCCATTTTTCTTAATGGGAACTATATTTTTGTCTTTTACTGTGAAGCACTCTGGTCGCCTTTTTGGCTGTGTAACGTGCTATAAATATAAACATTGATTGATTGATTGAAATACCATAGCATACCAAGTTTATTTGTAAAGCACATTTAAAAGCAGCAAACCTGACCAAAGTCCTGTACAGAGGAGATACAATCGAAGAAAAACACAAAAAGATCAAACAGATAAAATAATTGAAACAATTTCAAACACAGAAACCAGTTAGGCAAAAAAGAGAAAAGAAAGAAAAGAGTTAAGAGCTAACAAATATAAATGAGTTTTCAAACAAGATTCAAAAGTGGCCAGTGATTAGGCCAGACTGAGAAAGCATGCTGACCACAAGATTTACAGTGGGTTCTAGAAATCTGTAAGAAATAATAGTTAGCTGATCTGAGAGGCCGACAAGGTTTGGAGGGGTGCAGGATGGTTTTTCCATGCCTCCACCTCACTCACAAGCACCTCGATTTCAGCCTTAGTGAAATTGTATTTTCTCTTGGTTTTCACGATTACCCGTGAAATGCCACAGATCAGCTGGCTTATATACATATGCAGAATTTCCGTTAGGTACTTTGCATTGACCGTTTATGGCAGAATGTGGGAGTGTAGTAGGTGGGATATGATCCTGCGTGTACAGGTTTTATCTATCAAAATTTTCTTTGCATAAGCAAACTTTTTTGCTGAGTTTAAAGTGGAACTGAACCCCATGAAAAAGCATAACCCCGCCCCCAGACAACATTTGAAAAATTCTACCAAAGTGGGCAGTGCCAGGAGGCACGGAGGGGCGTGTCCAAGTGTGGAGGATGAGCGGAGGGGGGAACGTGGGGGTGTGGTCAGGAGGACAGTGACACCTCGCTTAATCTGACACTGAAACATGGACAGTGACCGAAGCGACGTTAGCAGTTTTACGACTGATCAATGTTCATCTGTTTTGAATGTTAGCATTGCACTGGACTTCTCCTGTCTCCTGTCTCCCTCTGCCTTAGCAGCACCAGAAACGCCGGCACCGGGCAGCGTTGACTGAGCTCCCTTAGCCAGCAGATCCACTCATCAACTGTGAGGCTTTATGGAGCCCAGCGGCCCCGAGCCAAATCAATTTGAGATGCTGGCTCAGGGCGCTGAGCCAGCGCTGCCCGAGGCCAGCGCTGCTGCTGAGGCAGAGGGAGACAGGATGAGTCCAGTCTCTGAGTGGTAATGCTAACATAGGCTAACGTTCAAAACAGTGTGTTAGCTATGCTAACTAAGTGCTCATGTGATAATAATGGTAACCTGAAAAACGCAATTCTAACTCCAAACTCGCCATGGGGTGAGTGTGTCTGAGAGATGGTTTTATACCCAAACCCACGGGGCGTTTCTGTGAGACCATGCCTGTGACGTAAAGAGTGGAAAAGATGTACCACTCTAATCAATCCAATCACAAAATTAAAATGCAGTAGCCACCCTTCAAGCGTAAGAGGGCAGCACTAAGACGTTTTTAGACCAAAAAGTGTAGAATTAAACAAGTTTACATGAATATTTAAAAAAATTCCCAGAAACTGAAAGATTGCATTGGTAAAGAACCATTTATACAGTTTAGAAGTAAAAAAAAAAGTTGTTTTGGGGTTTAGTTACTCTTTAAATAGACTTTTAGTAAGGATTCTGTGCAAAGTATTATAAATGAGACCCCTTGTCTCTACAAAAAGGTTCTGAAACATGAGCAGGCTTATTGGAGAGCTGAAGTCCACAAAATGCCATTAAAAGCCTTCAGTTGATCCAAAATGCGGCAGCAAGAGTTATGATGAATATTAAAAAGAGAGATCACATTTCTCCTGTTTTAGCTTCCCTTCATTGGCTCCCTGTTAAATCCAGAATAGAATTTAAGATCCTTTTTCTTACATACAAAGCCCTTAATAATCAAGCTCCATCATACATCAGAGATCTAATTGTTCCTTATGTTCCTAACAGAGCCCTTCGCTCTCAGACTGCAGGTTTACTTGTAGTTCCTAGGATTTCTAAAAGTAGAAGGGGAGGCAGATCTTTTAGTTATCAGGCTCCTCTCCTGTGGAACCAGCTCCCAGCTTTAGTCCGTGAGGCAGACACTCTGTTTACTTTTAAGGGCAGGCTTAAAACTTTCCTTTCTGATAAAGCTTATAGTTAGAGTGGCTTAAGTCATCCTGAGCTAGCTCTGTAGTTATGCTGCTATAGGCTTAGACTGCTGGAGGACAGACTTACCAATTTTCTTCACTCTGCTACTTCCTTTTCTCCTACGACTCTCCAGTTGTATTACAGTACATTCTGCTATTTTGACTGTTAACTTTGTTTTCTCTCAGTGTTTTTCTCTCCATAGAAGATATACCTGGTCTGGTATCCTGCTTGGCTGCAATGCCCTGTTGGACGGGGGCATCGACTGGGATGATGCTCCCAGTAACTGAACATCCACTGTGTCCTGTTATCAACTTTTTACTTTCTGTAACATAGAAAGTACTCTTATATCAGATCTTCTGTTCCTTCTGTGTTTCTGCTCTGTCTTCTCAAACCCCCAGACGGTCGTGGCAGATGGCCACTCCTACTGAGCCTGG